>PVHX01021444.1:0-29764 GCA_004024805.1 Geosciurus inauris
GAATCGCGAGTTCAAAGCCAGCCTCAGCAATGGCGAGGCGCTAAGCAACTCAGTGAAACCCTGTCTCTACATAAAAAACACAAAATAGGGCTGGGGATGTGGCTCAGTGGTCGAGTGCCCCTGAGTTCAATCCCCAGTACTAAAAAAAAAAAAAAAAAAAAAAAAAAAAAAAAAAAAAAAAAAAAAAAAAAAAAAAAAAAAAAAAAAAAAAGAAATCACCAACCAGTTAGCATCAGAACTCAGTTAGATGGATGGAGTTGGAGAAATATCATGCTAAGTGAAGTAAGCCAATCCCAAAAAACTAAATGCCGAATGTTCTCTCTGATAAGTGGCTGCTGATCCATAATGTGGGGGAGGACATGGGAAGAATGGAGGAATTTTGGTCAAAGGGGAGTGAAGGGGGAGGGGGCACGGGAACAGTAAAGTTGGTGGAATGAGATGGACATCATAGCCCTAGCTTCACGTATGCCTGCATATATGATGTGATTCTACATCACGTACAACCAGAGGAATGAAAAGTTGTGCTCCATCTGTGTACAATGAATCAAGATGTGTTCTGCTATCGTGTATACCTAAGTAGAAAAGAAAGAAAGAAAGAAAGAAAGAAAGAGAGAGAGAGAAAGAAAGAAAAAGAAAGAAAGAAAGAAAGAAAGAAAGAAAGAAAGAAAGAAAGAAAGAAAGAAAGAAAGGAAGGAAGGAAGGAAGGAAGGAAGGAAGAAAGAAAGAAAAGAAAAGAAAAAAGAAAAGAACGAAATTAGGACCAGTAAATTTGGGCCATTCACAAATAATTCCACGTTGAGCGTCCACTAGCGCCAGGCACTATCCTAGGCACGGGGTCTGGGAGCCTTGTTCTCACGGAAGCCAGTCTGGCAGAGATGGCCATAATTAGAATACAACACATTGAGGGAGGAGACGAAACGGGCTGGCGGCCCCTTTAAAAGGCGGAGCTTGACGGGCGGAACTGTGGATCAATGCTGTGAAGTGCACCCGGGAGGCCGCGAAGGCTACACCCGGAAGTCTCTTAGGACACACAGGAAGCTGCGCCGGTGGAAACATCACCACTATGGGTCGCAACAAGAAAAAGAAGCAGCGAGGTGGTGACGACCGGCGGCCTCGGCTTGTTCTCAGCTTCGATGAAGAGAAGCGGCGGTGAGTGGCCGGGCTGGACAGCGCTCCCCTCTGCCTGCCCGGCGAGGCCTAGGCCAGGTCCGGGTAGCGCACGCCGGCGCGGAGAGCTCTTCCGGCCCCGCCCCTGGGGCGTGGCCAGACTTTCCTTGGGTCTGTTCTAACTCCGCCGGACCGAGTGGCCCCTTCTCTAGCTCGCCCAGGGCAAGAGCTTGGACCTCTGGGCCCACTGGTTCCGTGACCCCGCACCCAGTAGGCGCTCAGCCGTTGTTGATGAATGATGAGCCAATGAAATGAGGGTGGCTTGCCCTCTTTCATTCACTCCCCAGACGCCTATTGCGCTCCTGCAGTGCCCCACCCTTCGGGCCAGGGAGCCGAAGCTCGAGCCTCAGCCCCGCTAGATGAATGGCACATGGTGGCGGGTCTGCGAAAAACCCAGTGCTGGGCGTCAGAACAAAACGGAAAAGAGCAGCCAGCACTAGGGAGATGGAAAGGGGCAGAGATCAGATAGGGGTAGGGAGTGAAATGCCTGGGTATCACCAGGAAACTCCGCGGGTAAATCAGCAGGTCTTAGCGGTGGGGCCAGAGGTTCTGGGGAGATGGGTGTTGGTTTAATGGAGGATTTTTGCAGATTTTGGGTGAAGGTTCTTGAAAGCTCTGCCAAAAGTGGCTTAATGCCCTGAGCGGCTATATTTCCCAGTGTAGAGGGGCCTCAGCCTGTTGTGTGTGTCCACTATTTGCCCTTGTTTGAAGCTGAGAGCTCTGGAGAGTGTAGAGTGGAAAGAGGCAACATTGCTCACATTTTGCTAGACTCCCACGATCAAGCCGGGCACGATGACACATACCTGTAATGCCATGGCTTGGGAGACTGAGGCCAGCCGCAGCAACTTAGTGAGGCCCTGTCTCAAAATAAAAAATAAAAAGGGCTGGGGATGGAGCTTAGTGGTAGAGCACCCCAGGGTTCAATCATTTCTGGTAAAAAAACAAAACAAAACAAAACAAAAAACCACCCAAACAAAAACTTACCCAGTCAAATGTTCCATAATGATGATTTGGTGGTGATGGACCACGTAATGATGGTGTCCCATGCCACCTCCAGATTTAGTAGACTGTGCTATTTAAGTTTGTGTAACTATACTTTGTGATATTTAAGCAACAACAAAATCTCCTAACAACTCATTTCTCAGACTATATCCTTGTCATTAACTGGTGCATGACTGTACTGTGTGTGACCTTGGGTAAGTAACCCAGACTGTGTGCCTCGATGTTCCTGTCTGCTAACGGGGTTTGATCCCTACTGTCATGAGGGTGACATAAGTTGGTAGGTAGGATTGGGCCCGGCCCACAGTGGTGCAGCATTGGCTCTTCTATCTTCCTAGGCGAATATTTCTTTCCTTGTATCTCCTCCCGACTCTTCTGCCTCCGCCTGCTTCCTTCCTGTAGGGAGTACCTGACCGGCTTCCACAAGCGGAAAGTGGAGCGGAAGAAGGCAGCCATCGAAGAGATTAAGCAGCGGCTGAAGGAGGAGCAGAAGAAGCTCCGGGAGGAGGTGCGGGGAGGTGGATGCAGGGGGACTTACAGCCCAGATGGCCCTGATAGAGATGGCTGCAGGGAAGGGGGAGGGCTGTGGGGCAGGACAGATCTGAGGAACTCTTTATACTGGGAGAAACACTGGCCTGGGTCTCAGGAAGGTGGAGAATGGAGTTTCCTCCTGACCTTGCACTGTCGGCCGTGGTCTCACATCCCCTGAGGTCAGCAGCATCCCTGCCTGAGATTGGACTGAGAGGCCATACTCACTGTGCCCTTCCCATCTGGCTTCAGCGCCACCAGGAATACTTGAAGATGCTGGCAGAGAGAGAGGAGGCACTGGGTGAGTCCTTCGTTTGATCTGGAGAACAACCAGGGAGCCTGGGTTTCTGTGTCGATTAGTGGGTGTTGGGGGAGGGGTAAGAACCGCACAGGTGGCCTCCTGAGCTCCAGGGGTCTTGGTGATGACCTGGGCACCAGGGGTAGGCCTCACATACCTGTAAGCACAGTGGATCAGAGACCAGGAGGAGACCCAACCTCATAGTAAACTGAACCCGAGCAGAGAGCCCAGTTTCTGAGGACTGGAGGAAGTGAGGTTGGAGGGAGGGGCGGCAGCAGCTCCTGGTGTCAGAGTCCGTCTGAGTGGGGTCTGGCTTAGAATGCAAAGGGAAGAGTGGATCGTTGATGACATTCGTCGGCAGACCAGGCTCTGGTCCAGTGTGGAAGGGCCACTGCAGTCCAGGCCTGGGAGGGAGGCTGCAGCTTGGTTGCTTTTTCTGGGACTGAGCCCTGATACATACCTGCTCTGCAGAGGAGGCTGATGAGCTAGACCGGCTGGTAACAGCAAAGACAGAGTCCGTGCAGTATGACCACCCCAACCACACAGTGACCGTGACCACCATCAGCGACCTGGACCTCTCTGGAGCCCGACTGCTCGAACTACCCCTGCCTGAGGTGGGTCCTGTCTTGGGGAAGGACAGGCGTAGGGCTTGGCTTGTTGAGGGGTTGCTGATACTGCCCGTGCCATGGGTATCCCAGTGCATGGAGCTCTTCCAGTCTGGACCCTTCAGTTCCTGGCTGCACCACTGGGCAGCTAAAGGCACTAAAAGAGCTGCAAGTTTCTTTTTCTTTTTTTTTTTTTCATACTGGGGATTGAACCTAGGGGCACTTCACCACTGAGCCACAACCCCAGCCCTTTTTAATATTTTTATTTAGAGACAGGGTCTTGCTGAGTTGCTTAGGGCCGTGCTAAGTTGCTGAGGCTGGCTTTGAACTTGGGATCCTCCTGCCGTAGCATCCTAAGCCACTGGGATTACAGGCGTGCGCCATCGTGCCCAGCTTGGGCAAGTTTCTTTGACTTTCTTGCTTCCTTGTCTTCATCCATAAACTGCGAGCTGTTGATGGAGCACTTGCCCTGTGGGATCGCTCCGAGGGTAAAAATGGTGGATCCAGCCAGTTGTGGTGGCACTTACCTGTAGTCCCAGCAACTCTGGAGGCTGAGGCAGGAGGATCATCAGTTTGAGGTCAGCCTCAGCAACTTAACAAGACCCTGTCTCAAAAAATAAAAAGGGGATATATCTCAGTGGTAGAGTGGCCCAGGGTTCAGTCCCCAAAAAGGGATGAATCCATGTGAATCACTTGGCACCATGCCTAACCAGCAATGAGTGTTCAGTGAAAGATTGCTGTTTGTTGTGATTGTCCCCTTGGTGTGATAAGCAGCAAGGACACAGCACATCTGTGTACACTGGGCATGAGTTTTCAACCTGTGGGTTTTTTTTTTTTTTGGTACTGGGGATTGAACTCAGGGGCACTCGACCACTGAGCCACATCCACAGCCCTATTTTGTGTTTTATGTAGAGACAGGGTCTCACTGAGTTGCTTAGTGCCTCGCCATTGCTGAGGCTGGCTTTGAACTCCTGATTGTCCTGTCTCAGCCTCCCAAAGTGCTGGGATTACAGGCATGTGCCACTGTGCCTGGCCAACCTGTGGGTTTTAAATCATCAGTAGGTCACAATTGGTATTAAAGAGGGACTAGGTGGCTCAGTGGTAGAGTGCTTGCTCAGCATGCACGAGGCCCTGGCTTCCATCCTCAGCCCTGCAAAAATAATAAAAAGAAAAGAATATAATTGAGCCAGGTAGTGGTGCACACCTGTAATCCCAGCAGCTTGAGGCAGGAGGATTGCAAGTTCAAGGCCAGCCTTGGCAATTTAGCAAGGCCCTAAGCAACTTAGTGAGACTCTGTCTCAAAGTAAAGGATAAAAAGGGGTCTGGGGATGTGGCTCAGTGGTTAAATGTCTCTAGGTTCAGTCCATGGGACCAAAAGAAAAAAGAAAAAAAGCATATAACTGAAGGTAGGCGCGGTGGCACACGCCTGTAATCCCAGCACTTTGGGAGCCTGAGACAGAAGAATCGCGAGTTCAAAGCCAGCCTCAGCAATGGCGAGGCTCTAAGCAACTCAGTGAGACCCTGTCTCTACATAAAACACAAAATAGGGCTGGGGGTGTGGCTCAGTGGTCGAGTGCCCCTGAGTTCAATCCTTGGTACCAAAAAAAAAAAAAAAAAAAAGAATATAACCAAAAATAGCAGAAAGCATCATAATGGGCACATGTTACCTTGTTTCATGAACCATCAGTTGCAGTAAGTTGTGGCTGCCTGATTCGTGTAAGAACTTATTACATGTGCAGTTGTCCCTCTACATCTGGGGAGGATCGGTTCCCTGTCTCTGACTCCAAGATCTGCGGGTGGTTTGTATGAAGTGGTGCTCGCTGTAGCCTGTGCCGTCCCCCCAGGCTTTGAGTCATGTCTAGATGCTCATGATGTCTGACAGGCCCGTGCTGGGTGCACTTACACTGTGTTGTTCAGGGAATAATGACAAGAAAAAACTCTGTCCCGTTCAGTGCAGAGGCAATCGTTTTTTCCCCTAATGTTTTTAGTCCAGGGTTGGTTGAGTGTGAACCTGGGTCCAGAGGCCACCCTACATCCCACGGTTGCAGTGTCCTGCCTGTGTTGTCCCTCTGTAATGACCTCACTGTCAGGCCGCTCCGCTGGCCCTTGTGTGGGATCTGATGCAGAGACCAGTCCTGTCACCTTCTTGCTCACTTTTTATTCACGAGTGTTGGAGTGTCCACTCTAAGCTCCTAGCTGAGGCCAGGACTTTGAAACAGGGCTGTCCTTTGTGTGATTCTGGCTTTAGGGTGGAGGTGGGCCATCTGCCCGAGGCCTTCTCTGGCCCAGCTCCAGGCCTGTGGGACAGCAGGCCATGTCCCCCACTTGACAGGGCCGGGCTCACTTCAAGTGCCCAGCCCGGCTCCCCGTCCACCCACTTTCTCTGACAGTTCTTACCTGTGCTTCTCTAGCCAGAGGCCGGGGCTGGGGCCGGGTCCACGGAGGAGACATCATCGTCTATGGAGAAGCCAACCAGAGCCTTACCCAGGAAGTCCAAAGACCCCCTGCTGTCTCAGCGGTGAGCCCTGGCTCGTCCTGGTGGCTGGCATTGGTGACTTGCCTGTGGAGCTACCTCCTGCTGGCTGTGAGGGGACGCTTGCGGGGCAGGTGTGGGACTGCAGGTGCTGTGGAGTCAGGACAGGCCAGCTGTGGGATGAATTTGGGGCCTGTCCTGCCTCCCCGCCGCAGGCTGGATGATTCCTGCGCCCCTAGCCCAGCCCTTGCCCCGCACCCTATTCCCAGGGCAGACTGAGGCCCTGGCCTCACCCTTCCACTCTCCACAGGATCTCCTCCCTCACAGCAACACTGCATGCCCACAGCCGGAAAAAGGTCAAGAGGAAACGTCCTCGACGGGCACAGGACTCCACCAAGAAGCCCCCAAGTGCCACTCGCACCAGCAAGACCCAGCGCCGCCGACTGACAGGCAAAGCCCGGCACAGTGGGGAGTGACCCCGGCAACCCAGCAGTGCCCAGCCTGGGCTGCAGGGCCCTGTCCTGCCTCAGCATGGCTGTCCTGTAACCTGAGCACTGAGGTGGTGACTCCACAGCCAAGCTTGGGAGCTAAGGCCTCTCAGGTCTGGGGCTGTCCTTGGCTGAGGACCACTCTGGGGCTTGAGCCCTGGAAGGAGCAGCAGCTGAGAACTGGCCCGAGCAGGGGCCTTCAGGGCCAGGTCAGGCATCTTCCCAAATGTACACCTGCCTGGAACTCATTAGATTTGCGAAACTCCACATGTGTGCCTTGTGGTTTGTCCCGTGGCCTGGACTCCACATCCCAAGGGCTGGCTTCTGGGATGGTGGAAATGGCCGGGGCCCTGAGGGTGGGATAGGTTGTTAGATCTGGGTCTCCCTGGCATGCCCGTGGTGAAGCCCAGAGCCCGCCTGCCCTTTTCTCAGACTCCTGGGCCTCATCAGGCTCTTCAGCTGGAGTCGAAGTGACGGGAGATCCGGATCTGGGACCGCACCAGGCTCCCAGCTGCTCTCAGAGCCCAGCAGAGGCGCACGTTGATCCTGGGCTTGGCTTGGCTTCTTTTTGGTTTGTGTGTGGGGGGTGGAACCCAGGCTCACACATGCTCCGTGGCGCTCTGCTGCTGAGCCCCACGCCCAACCCAGCCCAGCCCAGCCTCAGTTACTAAAGTGCATCTCCATGAGCACCAGTGTGGCCCCTCCAGAGCTCACCCTCCCCCCAGGACAGCAGGTGTCCACGAGGACTGCCACTTCTTCATTCTCTCTTTTTTTTTTGGTACTGGGGATTGAACTCAGGGGCACTCGAACACTGAGCCACATCCCCAGCCCTATTTTGTGTTTTATGTAGAGACAGGGTCTCACTGAGTTGCTTAGCGCCTCGCCATTGCTGAGGCTGGCTTTGAACTCGCGATTCTCCTGTCTCAGCCTCCCTAAGTGCTGGGATTACAGGCTTGAGCCACCGCGCCCGGCTCACTTCTTCATTCTCTTTCCAGAGAGCTTTGCCGTGGCTTGAGAAAGCAGCCTTGCTCCAGCTCGGCAGGGCCTGAGTCCTGGAGGGGAGCCCTGGGGTCTGGTTGGCGCTGGTTCGGGAGCTGTGCTGGGACTCCACACCACCCTGGCAGAATAAGTTGTGTCCTCAGCTCCCAGGGAAGCTCATGAGCTAGCGTGGGAGATGGCACAGGACAGTGCCCCTGGGGGTGCACTTGGGGCGGACCGCAGGCTTCACCCCAGAGCATGGGAGGGAATCGAGAATGGTCCGAGAGCTGGGGCTGCAGGACAGGCCTCTCCCGACTCCACAGAGGGGTGCCAGGAGCAGCCGTGCGTCGCTGCAGGCAGGCTCAGGAACCATGGCTCAGGCCATACCTGGGGGAACCTGGCCTCCCTCCATGGCACCACCAGAACCCACCTAGTGGTGTCTGATGACAGCTGGTTCACATCTGAGGGCCACGCCCAGGCATGGGAACAGGGCTGTGGCTGGAAGGCCTCAGGCTCCTTCCCTGCTGCCCTCGCCTCCCTGCCATCCTCCTGTGCTCGGGCCAGGGTGACTCTCCATCAGCCGCCTCTCTGCTGGGCAGACAGTGCCCGTTTCCAGGATCTCCAGGCGGTTTTGCCAGCAGTGGGTGGACAAGGGTCTCGCCCTGAGACTGAGTACAGAACTGCCGAGGCCTGGGGAGCACAGACCTCCGGGTCTGTCTCCCTGTGTGGAAGATGACAAGACACCTCCTCAGGGCTGAAGCAAGACCACCTGTGAGCCGCTTGCCCACATGGGGCACCTTCAGGGTGTGTCTTCTATTGCTTCTCAGCTGAGACAGCCACAGGGTCCTGACCCCAGTTCCTCCCCATCCCAGTGACATGAGCTCATCGATCTCACACACATTTTCCATGTTTACAAGTATTGAATCCTGACCCGCCCCTCCCATGTGTGCCATTGGTGTTTCCAGCCAACTAGGAGATTGAGTCTCAGTGGTTTAGCTACCTCTAGGATCAGGGGTGATGGCATCAAAACTCCCTGGCAAAAGCCCAAGACCCCCCTCCATGCCCCATGCCTGAATTCCTCCCTTCCTGTTGTCCTCCATCCTGGGGGACGACTTAGGCCTCTAGGAGTTTCATCAAGATGGGTGAAGCCAGGCACAGTGGTGCGCACCTGTAATCCCAGCAACTCAGGAGGCTGAGGCAGGAGGATGGCAGGTTGGAAGCCAGCCTGGGTAATTTTAGCAAGACCCTGTCTCAAAAAGGCTAGGAGCCAGGTACGGTGGCGCACACCTGTAATCCCAGCACTTTGGGAGGCTGAGGAGAATCAGGAGTTCAAAGCCAGCCTTCGCAACGGCGAGGCGCTAAGCAACTCAGTGAGACCCTGTCTCTACATAAAACACAAAATAGGGCTGGGGATGTGGCTCAGTGGTTGAGTGCCCCTGAGTTCAATCCCCAGTACCAAAAAAAAAGGCTGAGGATGCAGCTCAGCTCTAGAGTACTTGCTTGCAAGAGTGAGACCCTGGGTTCAATCCCCAGGACTGAAAAACAAACAAAAACAGGTTCCATTTGGGCATGGTGGCACATACCTATAATCCCAGCTACTCTGGAGGCTGAGGCGGGAGGATCTCAAGTTTGAGGCTTGGGCTACTTAGCAAGACTGTCTCAAGAAAAAATAGGGATGTAGCTCAGTGGTAATGCCCCTAGATTCTGTCCTAGTACCACATACACACAAGTTTAAGAGTGAAGTTTAACTGTATATATCAAACAAGATTGAGAAACAAGCTGGGTGCAAGCCTGTAATTCCAGCACTTAGGGAGGCTGAGACAGGAGAATCGCGAGTTCAAAGCCAGCCTCAGCAATGGCGAGGTGCTAAGCAACTCAGTGAGACCCTGTCTCTACATAAAACATAAAATAGGGCTGGGGATGTGGCTCAGTGGTCGAGTGCCCCTGAGGTCAGTCCCCAGTGCAAAAAACAAACAAAAAAACTGCGATGTAGCTCAGTGGTAGAGCACTAGGGTTCAGTCCCCCGTACAAAAATAAATAAAATTAGCCGAGCACGGTGGCTCACTCTTGTAATCCCAGCACTTAGGGAGGCTGAGACAGGAGAATCGTGAGTTCAAAGCCAACCTCAGCAATGGCGAGGCGCTAAGCAACTCAGTGAGACCTTGTCTCTACATAAAAAAACACAAAGTAGGGCTGGGGATGTGGGTCAGTGGTCGAGTGCCCCTGAGTTCAATCCCCAGTACCGAAAAATAAATAAATAAATAAATAAAACTGAGGATTATGTTACTAACAGGAGAAGAGGTGTTGGTCCAACCAGAAGATTCCACCCCCAGAACCAAATGCACACAAGGCTGTGATGGAGATCTGCAGACATCTACCCACCCTCAGTTCCCTCCTCCGGTCAGGCCCTTCTCTGGGACAGCGATGAGCAGTGGCCATGGTTACCGGGAGCTGGGCGCAGCCCACTAAGGGAAGGAGCCTCTCCAGCAGGTTCTTTTGAGGTGGCCTGAGCCCCCTGTGGGTGAGGCAAGGTCAGGAGCTGTGGAGAAGAGGGTCCCTGTGTCAAGGTAGCCTCAACATCTGTCCTCTCCAGAGTCCCAGAGGCTCAGGGTCCCCAAATTCAAGGTGCTGACCTTCCTTTGGCTGTGCAGGTAGGTGTTCTGGCTCATCCCGAGCATGGCGCACTCACTGCCTGGTGTGGACAGGGCTGACCGTCAGACATGCCCCTCCGTTTTCTGAGCAGAAGCCAGCAGTCTGCTTCCCCAGAGCCCTCAGATGATGCAGGCTGGCCTCAGCCCTGTTCGCCCTCCTCACCTCGGCCACCACGTCCAAGAAGCCTTCCCTGCCCCTTTGATAAAATGGGGATAAGGCTGCTCTCCCTGCACCTTGGATGGCACGGCATGCCCATGTACGGCAAGAAAGTGGCTTTACATCCTGGGCAAGGTCAGGGCTACTGTCACTCGGATTGCTAAAAGCCCTCTGCACCACAGAAGCAGATTGAGCCTTTGTTTACTGATTGTCCTGACAGCAGACAAAGGGGCTCCATAAATATTTAATGAATGAATTGTCCCAAGTGCTGCCCTGAGTTGGCTCTGGGTTTTGCTTCTGCGCAGGGGCAGAGAGCTGGGGCCGCACCTTGTGCTTCCAGCTCAACCCAAGCACCTTAGGCTTAGAGGAGCCGAGTCAGGTTCTCAAGACCACCAGCCAGGAAGCATGAGAGGGGGAAAGCCCTTCCAGAGTGGGGGTCTCACTAGCCCCTGTTTTGCTTGGAGTTAAGAGGGACCAGGCCGGAGGCTCGTTGCCCTGTACTGTGGTTGTGTCACCCAGTTCCAGGCTGGGCTCGGGCTTCCGCTTCTCTCACTGATCAGGGCCCTCACCTTGGAAGGAGTCACATTTTATTCTCATTTCCTCTCCCCCATGCCCTCCAGGGCCCAGCATGTTCCAGGCACAGGTGAAGGTCTGAGTGAATCAGCAAATGAAGATGCTCCATAGTGGGGCTGGGATTGTAGCTCAGCGGTTGAGCGCTTGCCTCGCATGCGTGAGGCCCTGGGTTCGATCCTCAGCACCACATACAAAGCAATAAAATAAAGACATTGTGTCCATCTACAATTAAAAAAATGTTTAAAAAAAAAAAAAGATGTTCCATAGTGACCCATGGGGGTTTTAGGCTTGGCTCTCCCACTTAGGGGCTGTGTGATACTGGCAAGTTAGCTAACTCTCTGATCTTCAGTTGCTGAGAAATGGGGACCTTAGTACTTAGTCCTTCAGGTGACTATTTGTCAGAAGCCATCCATGACCCATATGTGAACTGAGCCATGTGCGTGAACTAAAGCGATGTTGAAGCCATTAGGCAGGAAAGCCTGGTATCAGAACTCCCAGCGGCAACCCTGCTGGTTTGACAACACCTGGTTCATGTGGCTTCCTATCCAGCTCCATCACAAGGTCAGCACAGCATTGGAGATGGGGTGACCAGCTGGAGCCACACGGCCTCTCGGAGATGGATGTGGCTTGCCAAAATGCCAACCTGTTTACTGCAAGACCCCTGCCACACCGAGAAGGGAGCACCAAGCAAGCACGGACCACGACTCCTCCCACAGAAAACTTATCCCTGCCTTTGATGTGCTCCCCCTTAAATAAAGACTCAGGGCCATTTTTCAGTTGTTCAGTTCCAGCTCCTGTACGACTGGAAGACCCATCAGGTGCTCCCCTTTTTGTATCTGATTTTGGACTCTTTCTATTTCTTACTAATTATTTCAGAGTTTTTACTTCCCAGGTGGCTCACACTTCCTGAGCAGGAACTTACCCTGGCAGAGTGCTGGTTACCCCACAATAACTATTGAGGTAGAATTGTTTTGGGGAGGATACTGGGGATTGAACCTACTTAACCACTGAGCCACATCCCTTTTAAAAAATATTTTATTTAGAGACAAGGTCTTGCTGAGTTGCTTAAGACCTCACCAAATTGATGAGGCTGGCTTTGAACTTGTGGTCCTCCTGTCTCAGCCTCCTGAGCCACTGGGATTACAGGCATGCACCACCGTGCCCAACTAGAAATTACTTTTAAAACGTAAAAAGGAGACAAAAGAAAGGAAGAGGACATTATATCTCTAATCTGAAGGACTTGTGCCAAAGTCCATACCTTTTATCCCCAAGCCAGTTCTCTCTCTCAGTCCTGTCACTCTCACATTTTTGGAAAATCTACAAATCTTCACTGATGGTCTTTTACTTGTTTATTTATTCCTGTACTGAGGATTGAACCCAGGGGTGCTTTGTCACTGAGCTACATTCCCAGCCATTTTTATTTTTAATTTTTTTAAAAACATTTTTTAGTTGTAAATGGACACAATAACTATTTTATTTATTTATTTTTATGTGGTGCTGAGGATTGGACCCAGTGCTTCATACGTGCTAGGCAAGCGCTCTACCACTGAGCCACAACTCCAGCCCCTTATTTTTAATTTTTGAGACAGGATCTCACTAAGTTGCTGAATCTGGCCTTGAACTTGTAAATGGCTGGGACTGTAGGTGTGCACCACTGTGATGGTCATCACAATCTTAAAGTTACTGGGAATTTATTCACTTCTGAAAATTGCCCTGTATGCTATTAATTAACCACCCATATATGTATTTTTAGAATAGATTGAGCAAAAGGAGGCACAAAACCTTCCAGGGCACTTTCCCAACGCTGTCTATTGATCAGATAGCAAAGAAGACACCAACCTAAGGGTCCTGAGAACTGCCAGACCACCACCAACGGTCTTGTGAGCACCAGGCTGATATCCCCATGAACCTTCCCATGTACACCCCTCACCAGGTTTTCTTTAAAACTTCCTTTAAAAGAAGAGCCTAATCCCAGCACCTGGGGAGGCTGAGATAGGAGGATCACGAGTTCAAAGCCAGCTAAGCAACTCAGTGAGACCCTGTCTCTACATAAAACACAAAATAGGGCTGGGGATGTGGCTCAGTGGTCAAGGGCCCCTGAGTTCAATCCCCAGTACCAAAAACAAAAAAAAAAAAAACCAGTCTAAGACCCCCAAAATCTGTCCCCCACATCTGTCTCCACACACACTTCCCAAATTCTCCCTTGAATGTGAATTCCTTGCTTTCCTAAGTAACTTTCTGTACCTCCATATCTGACACATGACAAAACTCTTTTCTGTCACTATGTCAAGGACCCCCTTTTCCTGTGTTGAGGTCCTCTTCTCCAGAACCTCTTTGGATTCCCTTCCAGCGGTGACACAGTCTTCTTGAAGCTAAAGGCATGGTGCAGGAGCCTGTGAGCAGACAGTATAGAACAGAGGTTAGCTTCAAAGTGGGGAGGGCTCTGAACTCCAGTCGGTGGAAATGTGCCAGTAGAGGCTGACGCCTCTGGGCAGGGATGTTTGGTGGTCCCCAATGCTGTGTTGGTTCTGTGCATCCATTCAGCATTTACTGGGTCCTGTTCTGATACAATTCGGTTTTGGGTTTTTTGTTTGTTTGGAGGGGTACTGGGGATTGAACTCAGGGGCACCCGACCACTGAGCCACATCCTCAGCCCTATTTTGTGTTTTATGTAGAGACAGGGTCTCACAGAGTTACTTAGCGCCTCGCTGTTGCTGAGGCTGGCTTTGAACTCGAGATCCTCCTGCCTCAGCCTCCCCAGCCGCTGGGATTAAAGGCGTATGACCTATTTGTTTTCGTTCGCACAGATACGATCACATACACTATTCCAAAAACAGGCACAGAGGTGGAGTCTCCTACCCAACATCTGGGCTAAGGCCGGGTAAGGGCACCGTGTCCTGAATAAACCAAGGGAAGATCCACGCGTTCCAGCTTCGTCAGGCCCCCAGGGAACCGCGCCTGGGAAGGGGAGGCCGGCCCCCCAGGCAGAACGTGCGGAGTCCCGCGCTCCCGGGCAGTGGGGCACCGCCCGCCTCCGCCCCGCCCCTCGTCTTCGGCTGGTCCAATCCCACGGCCTCCATGTAAATGAGGCTCTTAGAGCGAGCCTACCACCGCCCAGCAGCGTTTTGATTCATTGTTAAAATGTAGAGGCCATGACCCTGGCACTCCCACCTCCGCCGCCCGGGTGAGTGGAAACCCGAGCCCAGGTGAGCGCCGAACCGCGGAAAGGGAGGCTGGAGAGGGGAAGGGGGCTGAGAGATGCGCGCGGAGCTGGCTGACGGCATGGATGCAGAGGGGTCCCGGGGTCCCTTCTCCGGGTGGGGCAGGCGCATCCACTTAAGGTTTCCGTTATTAAATCTAAAGTGCATTTTAGAGAAAGATCCTGCCAATTGATTGAGGATAGGGGAGAAACGGGAGCAGCTGGGGGCACGTGAAATGGAACCCCCTCCCCGCCCCCAGGGAAATGAATGGCATTCTCGGTCCAGGGCGGTACTCCTTTATGTGGACGACTCGGGAAAGAACCGCCCAGGTGGTGCGGCCGCAGCCAGCCATCCACCATCCGCAACAGGGAGCGAGACGGATGATACCACGGGCAGGCTAGTGGCTGCCCCACCCTGTCCCCTCTGGGGTCCTCTCTCCCGGGGGAGGAGCCGAGCCTTCCTCTGGCTTCCCCAGTGGAGACGTGAAATTCCACAGCTCTCAGCTGAGATTGACAACAAAGGCCTGATCCCTTGGGAGCTTTGGAGGAAAGTCATCAGGTAGGATAGGTGTGGGTGGCTGGGGGAGCCTTGGGGTGTTTGTGTGTTTGGAAATGTCAGAGGTCGCCCCTGCCCCCCATTCTCCGTGTGGGTGGGGAGGGCTTCTTCAAGTCCCTCTCCTGGCCCAATTTTGTTCCCCGGGGCTGAACACCTAGTCCTGGGCTCAGGTCAGAGCATCAGAGTTTCTTTCTGGCTAAGCTCTGTCGCAGAGTTGCTGTGTAGCCTTAGGCTGTTTACTTTTGTTTAAGACTTTGTCCACCACCCTGAAAATACCTGACCAGCCTTTTGCCTCACTCCTTGTGTTTCCCAAGTGAACTGTGTAAGCTCTCAGTGTGACCCCTGTGCCCCTGGCTTCCACCTCCAAGAGAGTGGGGCACACACAGACCTGGATTTGAATTCAGTTCAGCCTGCATCAACTTGAGTGTCAGGGAATCTCTCTGAGCTCTAGTTGTCTGATCTGAAATTAGCATGAATTTAACTACAGTGCCAGGGTTGCTAGAAAGGAAAGGTATTCAAATTTAGGGGTGCTTGCTGGAATCTCCCAAGGGAATTGTTTAAATGAGGTAACCCCGGGCCTTACCGCCTGGAGATTCTGACTGAGTGAATCAAGAGAGAGAACAGGGAATCTACTTTTTTTTAGAGGCAGGCATCTTGCTATGTTCCCCAGTCTGATCCTGAACTCCCAGATTCAGGTGATCCTCCTGCCTCAGCCTCTTGAGTAGCTGGAAATCTGCATTTGTTTATGAGTAGACCAGGATTGTGTAATGCAGGGTCCTTGGAACACACTTTGAACAACACTGTAGTGAGTACTAAAAAAATCACATGTCAAATATTTGGCAGTGTGCCTGGGTGCTTAGGTGGTAAGGAGTGTTTATTGAGTGAATAAAGGAACATGAGTGTATGGATAGCCATAGATCCTTGGACTGTGTCTGGCCTGGAGACGCTGGGGCTAGGGTCCATGTGGATGGCCAGTCAGTCATCTGGTCTTTGAACTACTCCTCCTTTCTCCTCAGGGTCCCTCTAGAGGGTCAGCCATTGGCTCTCAGGAGCTGCCCGGCCTGGCTCACCCAATATGGAGCGTGTGGCTGAGAAGGTCCCCTGTGAACACGTTGAGGCCAATATGCTTACCCAGAGCTGCGGTGGAAACTGCCTCCATCCTGAGGAGGCCCATGGAGCAAGACACCAGGTGGGCTGGCTTTCCTGGGTGGTTGGGGTGGTTTGGGATGGGGGAGTCATGATGGCTGGGCCATGAACTTGAAGTTGAACCCAAATGCTTCCTTCTGGCCATTACCTCAGTTTCCCTATCTATACAGTGAGGTGGCTGAACCATGGTAATGTTTTTAAATCTTTAGTCATTGTCCTCCTGTTCCTGGTTTTTACCATAGCTTCGTCTAATCTATTACTTACTTGATTGTTCTTTAAATTAACATTTTTTGTGGGGAGTGCTGGGGATTCAACCCAGGGCCTTGTCCAAGCTCTACCACTGAGCTGCCCTCCCAACTCCAAGATCAACACTTTTTCACTTATATAAAACTTTACAATACTACCACAAATAGAAAATTAAGACCATGGCCTGGCCAGGTATGGTGGCGTATACCTGTAAACCCAGGGACTCTGAGGCTGAGGCTGGAGGAGCACAAGTTCAAGGCCAGCCTCAACAACTTAGTGAGGCCTTAAGCAACTTAGGGAGACCCTGTCTCAAAACATAAAAAGGGCTGGGAATGTGGTTAAGCACCCCTGGGTTCAATGCCTAGTACAAAAAAAAAAAAAAAAAAAAGTCAAGGCCTATATGTATAAGGATAAAAAAATAAAAAACAAATGTCATTAAGTTGGTGTCTGCTGAAGGCTCTGAGCCTGAATCCTGTTGTCTTTTATCAAAAAGGGAGATTAGCAGGTATTAAGTGTTAAAGCGACACCAGAACCCACCAGAGAGTTTCTTCTTGAAACTACTGCAAGAGTGAAAGAAGGGTCGTTTTCTCACTCTGTGGTTGGTGTGTCTGAGTCCCCTGAACAGTAAGCCCACAGTGCCCGGCACACACACCTCGAGAGGCGTGGGGCTCCTCAATCTCCAAGGGCCCTTCCAGCCTCCACTCTCTATGGCTTTATCATTCCCCATGGGGTCTGATGCTCCTCCTGCGCCTGGCAGTGAGCTTCTTGTGGGGAGTTAGTTTCTGAAAGCGGTCATGGTGAGGGGTTGCTATTTAGCTTTGGAGCCAGGCAGGCCACAGGCGCAATCCTAGGATTTCCACGTACTGGCTGTGTGACCTTGTCCTGTTTAAGTTCTCTGGCTTTACTGTCCTCGTGAGTCAAGTGGGGGCAGCAGGCTCCGTGTTCTGGATAATTGTCAGTACTGATCCTGAGACACATGGGGCTCATTTAAAGAATGAGAAAACTGCAGTTTCTTCTCTAACCCCTTCCTGACCAGAGAAGGCTCTTTTATACCTGTCTTGATAACCTCCAGCAACAGCTCACACCCTTGTCCCTAAGTTCAGGGAACAGATGCCTGAAAGTGTTGTGAGACCATCTCCCATGCATGTGATGTTCTCCCAATGGGTGGGGAGACGTCAGTGTGGAGGAGGAAGTGTGGATTCAGACAGGCGTGAGTTCCAACCTCAGTCTCACTCATTCCCAGCAGAGAGCTTGGGTCAGCTCACGTATTCATTCACGTTGAATAGGTGTACAAAATGTACCAGCCATTATGCTGGATATTGGGGACAGTGATAAGTAAGACAGACACATTTGTGGCTTCATGGAGCTGATAATTTAGTAAGGGAAATGAAGAGTCAGAAATTCTGCAAATGAAGCTGAGTGCGGTGGCGCACACCTGTAATCTCAGCACTTTGGGAGGCTGAGACTGGAGTTCAAAGCCAGCCTCAGCAACGGTGAGGCGCTAAGCAACTCAGTGAGACCCTGTCTCTACATAAAACACAAAATAGGGCTGGGGATGTGGCTCAATGGTTGAGTGCCCCTGAGTTCAATCCCCAGTAACAAAAAAAAAAAAAAAAAAGAAAGAAATTCTGCAAATGATTATTTAGTATGGTTATGGTAATTGCCATAAAGTAATAGCAAGTGGCACAGGATAAATGATAGGGCATGGGAAGGGTTTCTCTGGTGACACTCAGCTGCACTGCTAGGGGAAGGCTTGCAGGCATTAGCAGTGAATTTTGGGAAGTGCACTATATGTGCAAAGGCCCTGAGGCAGAAAGGAGGAGGCACATTGGTGGACTGGAGAGTGGTAAGCAAGAGGGAGGGACACAGGAGCTACAGGATGAAGCTGGATGAGGAAATGAGTGGAGCCTGGGTCTCACCAAGCCGGGCCTCATGTAGCTTTGTGGACATGCTGAGGATTTTTGGATTTTATTCTGAGAGTCATGGGGACCCACTGAGGATTTGAAACAAAGAAGTGATGAATGTGATTCAGTTTGCATTTTTCTGAGTCACTGTGATTTCTGGGCAGAGAATAAAGTTCTGGGAGACAGGAGTGAGTCAGGGACTAGTGAGGAAAATGTGCGGGTGTTCATTTGTCCCAGAGAGGTTGGGGCTCTGAGATGGCAGGAAAGGACACCCTTGAGAACTAGCTGAATAATTTGGACGTGGGGGAGGGAGAAGCCCATGGCTGACTCCTCATTATTTCTGCGGGTAGCATATTTGGGGTGGAAGGTCCATGTGGAGCTGTCTGGGGCATGGTGAGTGGGGGCACCTGCGGGACATAGTGGAGACGCGGGGAGGCTATTGAGGACCCAGGGCTGCAGCTCAGGGCCAGACCATAGCAGCAGACAGAGCTGCACCCATCATCAGGATCTGGCACCAACGAAAGTCTTGGTCATAAACGCACCCGCCACCCACCGAGCAGAATGTGGAGTGGGAAGAGAAGAGGCCCATGGGGAGGGACAGGGACATAGCTTTTTCTAGACAAGCTCTGGCTACTGATATACCTCCCTGGCCCTGGGAGAGTCAGCTTTTTTTTTTGGTACTGGAGATTGAACTCAGGGGCACTTGACCGCTGAGCCACATCCCCAGTCCTATTTTGTGTTTTATGTAGAGACAGGGTCTCACTGAGTTGCTTAGCGGCTCGCCATTGCTGAGGCTGGCTTTGAACTCGCGATCCTCCTGCCTCAGCCTCCCAAAGTGCTGGGATTACAAGCGTGAACCACCACGCCCGGCTCGAAAGTCAGCTTTTAACCACAGGAACAGGAGGCAGGGAATCCCAGAGGACAGAGACGAGCAGCCCCATGATTACAGGCAGACACCAGAGTGTGGCCTCCTCCCAGGGGCCACAGGGAGAGTGGGTTTCATGACCAGACAGGGCACTGGTACCCAATCCTTTAGCTTCCAGTTGCTCCAATGAGGACACGTCAAGGTGTGAGATTCCCCTGTGCGTCATAGGCTGAGCCAAGCCCTGGGACCCACGTCAATGGAGAATAGAATCCCTGTGTACCAGATAATAGGAAAATCTGACCCCTTAAAAATAACTATGCCCGTGATCCCAGCTACTCGGGAGGCTGAGGCAGGAGTATCGAGGCCGCCCTTGGTGAGTAAGTGAGACTCTCTCTCAGAATTAAAAAATATAAATATAAAGGACTGGGGTTGTAGCTCAGTGGGAGAGCATTTGTGTAGCACATGCAGGGCTCTGGATTCCATCCCAGCACCAAAACCCAAACCAAAAAAAAAAATAAAAACAAAACCTCTTGGCCTCAGAAGACGGCAATCATCTGGAGTTTCCTGGCCCCGTCTGTCCCTGCTGCCACTCTGGCCCCTGTCCCATGGTGCTCATGGTTAGGTCCCTGTTTCCTGCTGCTCCCCTGGGGGTTGGAGAGCCCTGCCCTGGTGCTGCCGCTGAGGTGTGGATGTCCCCTGGCTCGTTCTGCCCATCTCTGTCATAACTCGCCTCTAGGAAAGCAAATTTAGCTGGCTTTTCCTGCAAGGACTCTAGAAGCTCGACCTCATTTGCACCTACTTTAAGTGAAGAGATTTCAAACATGTGAAATACAAAAGTCTCTCTCTGCGTTAAGAAAGCATCTCCAAGCTGGGTGCGGTGGCGCAAGCCTGTAATCCCAGCACTTAGGGAGGCTGAGGCAGGAGAATCGCAAATTCAAAGCCAGCCTCAACAACAGCGAGGTGCTAAGCAACTCAGTGAGACCCTGTCTCTACATAAAACACAAAATAGGGCTGGGGATGTGGCTCAGTGGTTGAGTGCCCCTGAGTTCAATCTCCAGTGCCAAAAAAAACAAACAAAGCACCTCCAGGGGCTGGGGCGGTGGCTCAGTGGTAGAGCGCTTGCCTCTCAGGCATAAGTCACTGGGTTCGATCCTCAGCACCACATAAAAATAAATAATAAAGATATTACAGACAGGCGCGGTGGCTCAAGCCTGTAATCCCAGCACTTTGGGAGCTGAGACAGGAGAATCGCGAGTTCAAAGCCAGCCTCAGCAACGGCGAGGCGCTAAGCAACTCAGTGAGACCCTGTCTCTACATAAAACACAAAATAGGGCTGGGGATGTGGCTCAGTGGTCGAGTGCCCCTGAGTTCAATCTCTGGTACCAAAAAGAAAAAAGAAAGCACCTCCATCCTGAGGGACCTTGAAGTTTCCTGCTGGACCCCTAATCACAGCTGGGCACAGAGACACAGGTCCAGGTCCATTCTGATATCTTCAGCTACTCTAGAATATGTGTAAATGGCCACACTCCAGTGCGTCCCCATCATCACCAAGGTTGACCGACTAGTCGACAAAGAGCGCTTGGAGTCCAGCTTCCATAGGTCCCTGGGCTCTGATTCCTGTGCCCGCTCTATTCACAGCAGAGGCTCCCACAGGCTGGGAGCCAGGGGAGGGGTCAGTCCTGGAGATCACACAACCTTGTACAGGTCACGGCCAGGTGCAGGGGGCAGGCAGTGGAGGGTGGGCAGCTGGGTGGTCGGCTGGCAGGGTGCTAGCCGCACACATCCCTTCCATTTAGTCTTGATTGTATTTAGCATTATTCTAACATTTGCATCTGTCTACATTTTATTTAATGCTCTTTCATTGTTATTATATTTGGGATGGACAGGGCAGATACTGTTGTGCTCTTTACAGTGAACCCGCCTCCTCTCGGGTTACCTGGGCAGTGGCTCAGGTATGTGAATTCATTTAATTTTCTCCCGACAGCCCCTAGGACATGGCTCAGGCCAGTTCTGCGTGACATAACTGAGGCACAGAGAGGACAAATCATGTGGCCACGATCCTGGTCATGCCTCTTTCTCCATTTCAGAGACAAGGTCCTGGGTGAGGCCACCCTGCTGGGAAATGGAGGAGCCCAGATAGGACGCAGGTCTCAGACCAAAGCTCGTGCTGACCCACCAGACAGGCAGACAGGCAGCCAGAGCGGGGACAACCTGCAGGGCCTGTGGGGTGGGCAGTGGGTGGCGGTGCGTTGGGGTGAAAGCGGGAGCAGGTATCCTGCCAGGCTGGAGGTGCTGCTGAACCTGGACCCTTGGCGATGTCCAGCAAACCACTCCCTTTCTGAGGCACAGGGGTTGGCTGTGGACCTGACACCTCCTACTGCTGAGCGCTGATCAGAATCTGGCCGCGGGGCAGGGGGTGAAACTGAACCTGGTGGGGCCTCCTCTGGCTGGAGACGCAGCAGGCACCCAGGCCCTCCCTTGGCACTGCCCAGGCCCTGCCAGGGGTGACTTTCCTGGATCTGGGAAAGCCCGTGCCCACCTGGGGCACTGAGCAGGCCACAGCTTTGGCCTGGACTCCAGTCTCCAGGGTCCCCAGAGAGCCCTGCCCGGGCTCCCACCCGCCCCAACTCTCGCTCCCTCCGCTGGGATCGGGTTCCTGTGGTTTCATGTCGCATTGTTCTTGGCTGGGCCCTGGCTCATGAAACAGTCATGAGGGCCCTGCTCCCGGGGCCGGCCCCTCTAAGGTTTCCGCTGCCTCTGTTGCTGCCACCAGGGCCCAGAGTCGGGGCCTGGGAGGGCAGCAGCGCGGGGGCCCGAGCTGGAGCCCCCCGGGGACAAGGGTGCTGACAGCCGCCAGCCGCTGCCACTACCACAGGAGCCACTGCCCAGGTAACCCGAGAGGAGGCGGGGCACGGGTGCCATGGCCCTGTGTCCCACCACCAGGGGAGGCCCTGCCACTCCGGGCAGCAGGAGGCCTGGGGGGGCCCTGCTGGAAGTGAGCCTCCGTTCCCTCTGGGTGAGCCCAGCTCCAGGGCCCAAGTGTGGCCTTGCGGAGGGCAGGAGGGGAGAGGAGTGGCAGGGCCACGGCCCTCCCCATGCCTGGGGCCTGACCCTCTTGTCCTGAGCCCCTGCCTGGCCCTGAGCGGGGCAAATCTCTCCTCCTCTGAGGTCTCACTTCCCATCTCCGCCACCAGACCAGCTCTTCTTCCCCAGACCTCTCCCTGCTCTCCAGGCAGGAATCCTGCACTTGCCTCTGGCCACTAGAGACCCTTCTGGGTCACTTCACTCTCTCAGACACGCACACACTGAAACACCCCTGAATGAACCTGCGTGCACTCACACAAGCACAGCGCCCTGTGCCCCTAACACTCACGTGTGCACACACATCTCCAAGACCCCTGTGCACACTTGTGCACCCCCCACGCCCTATGTCCACACGCATCTGAGCCCCAGGCACCCCCACCAGCCCCAGCGTGGGTCCCTAGGGGTGCTTCCAGCCCGCTGGGCAGCCCTCCTGGAGCAGCAGGAGATCCCCAGGAGGTGGCAGGCCCACCCCGGCCTGCGCAGGAGGGGCTGGGGGCCCCCACGTGGGCGCTGAGCCGCCTCTCTCCTACTCTGCCCCAGGAGCTGGGGAGCCCTTCCAGCGTCGAGGTACCCTACTGTGACCTGCCTCGCTGCCCGCCAGCCCCCGAGGACCCGCTCAGCACCTCCACCTCCGCTTGCCAGTCTGCGGTGGGCCTGTGCCCCAGGCAGGGGCCCGAGAGGTGGGTAGAGCCCAAGGACCAGGAAGGGCTCCCTGGGGTAGGATGCCCTCACCTACCCCACCTGCAGTGTCTGCCTGATGGCTGCTGGTGGGGGTCACGTGGGTCGTCCACACACCTGGGCACGGGCAGGCAGGGGGATGTGCCTCAGCCCCACGGGAGAACTCAGATCAGACTGTGCCTTTTTGCATCTGGGTCTCTGAGTCTACTGTTCCCAGCCCTGGCTGTCTTTGCTGAGGGTCCTGCCCACTCTGTGGTTCCCCAGCACCTCGCTTAATTTCACTCAGGGTGAGGCCACCATGCAGATTAGCCATGTCCTCAGCCCAGGGCACTGTCTGTCACCCTCCTACCTGGCTGTGCACCGCTCCAGGCTTTTGATTCCCTCCACCCCAGGCCTGGGCTGAGCTGGATCCCTGCTCTGGGGTCATAGGACCTTGGGAGGCCATGACTTCAGGACCCTCAGAGGCTGTGTGACCTCGGGCAAGTTAGTCCACCTTTCTGCGCTTCACTTGCTTTGTAAAATAAGAGGGCTGAGCCAGGGCTGGGTGCATCTCAGTGGCAGCGTGCTTACCCAGTGTGTATGAAACCCTGGGTTCCATCCCAGCACCACACACACACACACACACACACACACACGAGGTGCTGAATCAAATGGCCTTGCTTGGGAACATGTGCTCCTCACAAGTAGGCTTTATTTTTATTTATTCATTCATTTTTGCCGTGATGGAACTCAAGGTCTTGTACTCTATCACTGAGTTAGATCCCTCAGCCCAAGGCGTTATTTGTAAAGAAATGCTCTGCTTTCAAATACATTTTAGAAACCCTGGGATAGTGAAGTTGAATGTTTTCCCAGCAGGACTGTGAGAGCATCTAGCTTGTAGGCGTGCATTGTGGGGGTTTTGGTGGGCGAGGTAGAAATGTGTGTGTTATATTCCAAACTTGACTGGAGAACTCTTTTTTGAAGCTGGGCACGGTGGCGCACGCCTGCAATCCCAGCACTTAGCAGGGCTGAGACAGGAGGATCGCGAGTTCAAAGCCAGCCTCAGCAATGGCGAGGCACTAAGCAACTCAGTGAGACCCTGTCTCTACATAAAACACAAAATAGGGCTGGGGATGTGGCTCAGTGGTCGAGTACCCCTGAGTTCAATCCCTGGTACCAAAAACAAAACAAAACAATTCTTTTTGGGGGTCATCACTCATTACCAGCTTGTAGATCAATCTATGTCCCCATCTCAGGAATACTGCCAGCTACAAGCCTACCCAGGCCTATGGCTGCCCTCACTGGCTTCTCCAATGCCAGGTTTTCTCTGTAGATCTTGCCCCACCATCTCTTACATCCCCCCTTAATTCCAGCATGAATCTGTCCTCTTCGTCTTACTGAGCCTGAGGCACCCACTCCTACTCCAGTGACAGGGGTTTGGGGCCCAGGTAGTGGTCCTGGTTCCCAAGCCAGCTCTGTTCTTTTCTGGCTGTGTGACCGTGACCAATCTCTTGACCTCTCTGAGCCATACTTCCTTCATCTATAAAATGGGAATCATTGTACTTCAAAGGGAAGCTGTCATAGCACAGCTCCCATGGCCCTTGGTGTTGCTCCCTGTTCTGCAGCGACAGCAGATTCCTGGCCCCTGTGGAGTGCGTTCTTGTGTGTATCTGGGCATGAGGAGTGCTCCCTGATTCCCCATTACTTTTGGGGGAAAGTCATGAGTGTCTCCTGTCCCAGGGGCCTGTCCCTGTCAGCAGGACTTCCTGAGGAGGACCCCAAAGCGGCCCCCAGGAGCAGGCACTGGGACCTCGAGGCAGTGCCCTATTTGGAGGGCCTGGCCCCCGCCCCGTGTGGCACCTGCTGCGAGGACCCCGACTCTGACACTAGCCGCAGCGCCGACAGCAGTACCACCGATGACACCAGCAGGGCATCCTCTGTGGTGAGCTGGGGGCTGGAGACGGAGGGGACATGAGGAGATCAGCCCTGGTCCTCGGCCTCTTCTGGGGTTGGGTGGGGAAGAAGGAGGAGGGAGGAGTCTGGCTTGACCAGGAGCTCAGGTGAGTCACCAGGTGGCCCAGGCTGCCAAAACCTCTGGGGTCAGAGGGCTGGGATGTAGGGCGTGGTGTCCAGAGCAAGCCTGGGGCTGGGCCCTGGGCTCTGCGCTGGTCACAACTGGTGAGCCCCATGGCCACTCCTGGCATCAGTTTCCAAGGACAGGAAGGGAGGGGCCTGGCAAGGACTGGCCCCCTTTAGTGGGCGGGAAAGCAGAGCCTGGAGACTTCTCCAGCTTTCCCTCTTGGAAGGACTGTGGTGAGACCCCTCCCTCAAAGGAAATCAGTGAGGAGTGACAGGCTCAACCCAACACCCCAGGCTGTGCTCTCACCTCCCTCTGCGCCAGAGGTGGTCACCGCCGTTTGAGCCACAGAGGGGAAGTGACAGGGCTGGCATCTGAACCCAGACCTCCCGGCCATGTGGGTTGGGATGAATTCTGGGCCTCTACGGCTGTGCCTGGTGGCCTGGGTTGATGGGAGATTGGTGCCGGCCACTCAGTGGGGACTTTCAACCTCAGTTCCTTTCGCTTCCCCTGCTGGGGCTGCAGCCTGGGGCTGCCTCCTCCGACCCAACGCACCTTCTCCCTCCCTTTTCCTGGTAGGACTGGGACACTGTTGAGAGGTGGGCAAAAGTCCCCAACTGGGACCAGCGCGTGATGATCCCACAGAGGCCCCAGGAGGGGCAAAGAGCCGACAATACCCGAAGGGTCACCAGGTCCCCTGCAAGAGGAGACACTGAAGGCCAGAAAAAGGATGGTGAGTCCTTCTACTAGATTAGTTCCCATGACCATGGACATGGTGAGGGCCTGGATTTCCCTAGCCAGCCATCTCACTGGCAAATGGAGCCCTAGGCAGGCCTTACTCTGGTGACCTGAGTCCTAATAATAGTAACAATCCCCGTGCAATTATGGGGCAACCATGACGGGCTGCAGCCTGACTTAAAGACCTCATCTCACACCCGGGTTAAGATCTAGAAGTTGCAAGGGAAGAAACTGGTTGAACAGGAATGGAATGATTCACATAAATAAGAAGCCCCAGGGAACGTGACCTCAGGCATGGGTGGATCCAAGTGTTCAAATGGCATCAGGAAATTGGTTTCTGCACATGGGCTCCATCCTGAGCTAGACCCTCCCCTGCCACTGGCATGATGGCCACTGCAGTGCTAGGTGTGTCCCACCAGCTCATCAGCTTCCTCCGAAGGAGGGTACAGTTTTCTCTGTCACTGAGGCTAGTCTCAGGAAAGGTTCTCCCTGGGACTCAGGATGGGTGATGCGCCCACCTGGTGATCAGGGTCAGCCTCTGGCAAACCTCGTGGCCTGAGATATGGGGAGAGGAGAGTCCCCAGGGGAAATGAGGGTGACTGTTACCAGAGAAAGGGGAAAAGGCTGTCCTCAGGCTGAGCCCACAGGGCCCAGTGCTCACCGGAATGTGAGCCCAGGATGTTGAGTTCCAGAGATTGTGCTCTCGCTCGATCGCTACTGCTCTGTGTCTCCTCTTCGTGTCTGTCTTCAGCATGGACAGGATTTGGGGTTGTGGGGCCGGGACATCCACATTCTAGCTCCAGTGGGCAGTCCTGGCCACCCAGCTGCCTTCCTGGGGAAACTGGTTTGGTGAGGCCAGGTGAGGTTTGCACTGAGCCCCTGGTTTCTTGCTCTTAAACACATTTCTTGCACCACACTTGAGCCCAGTGTGGTGTCACATGCTTGTAATCCCAGCAACTAGGGAGGCTGAGGCAGGAGAATTGAGAGTTCAAAGCCAGCCTCAGCAAGGGCGAGGCGCTAAGCAACTCAGTGAGACCCTGTCTCTACATAAAACACAAAATAGGGCTGGGGATGTGGCTCAGTGGTCGAGTGCCCCTGAGTTCAATCCTTGTTACCAAAAAAAAAGAAGAAAAACCACATTGTGCAGTGGGTGGGCAGCCTCACTCTGCAACCAACTCCATCAGAAGTGGACACCACTGTCCATCTGGTGGCATCTTCCCATATGGTAGGCCCAGGGCTCAGGCTCAGGACTTAGCCAATTCTGTGAAGCCGAGGGCTCTGCTCTCCACTCTGAGCTCTTGTGAGTTTGCACAGCACTCTGGGCGGGCAGGCGAGGCGGAGCCCAGCTGGCAGAGGATGGGACACGCAGCGTTCCTGCCCTGTGTGCTCACGAAAGGGCCGTGGAGGGAGGGCAGATCCTGGACGGGCCAGGCTCGGGAGCTACTTAAGACAGTGGAAAGGATCTGCGGCGGCAACTAGGCCAGTGCCCATGCTCAAAGGACAGGGAGACCCCAGGCCCGAGCAGAGCTAGAGCTAGAGGCGGCAGCATAGTGTGCGCTGTGCACCTACTGCGTGCTGAGCACTTTTCCAAGCCCCATCCCAAGGGCAAGGCCCTAGCCAAAGAGAGTGTACTGGGGAGAGAGCAGGGGACCACATGAACAAGACAGACAGACGTGAGGATGCCACAGAGGCTGCTCCTGGTGGCTGACGGGGCGCCCGGAAGAAACAGACAGGTGAAGAGGGGGGTGCTTCAGACAGAGGCAGCAGCAAGAGCAAAGTCCCTGGGGTGGCGAGGTATCTGGCATGTTCAAGGACCTGAAAGGAAGGTAGGTGCTAAAGCTGCCGATGGAGGGGCAGAGCCAGCCTGGCAGTGGGAATTCTGGATTTTATTCCAAATGCAGTAGGAAGCCCCTGAAGGCCTGTCGGTTTCTGTGTGTGTGTGTGTGTGTGTGTGTCTCTCTCAACTTCTTGTTTTGAAATAATCTTATATTTATAAAATTTAAATTGCTAGGATTGCTCTGGGAGTTGCCATTACACCATTTGCCCCGGTTCCCCCAATGTTGGCATTGCATATGGCCATGGCACAGTGATGTGAGTTAAGAAATTAACTTTGGTGAGGGCTGGGGCTGGGGCCCAGTGGTAGAGCACTCACCTAGTGTGTGCAAGGCCCTGGGTTCCATCCCCAGCACGAAAAAGAAAAAAGAAAAAGAGCTGGGTGCAGTGGTGCACCCCTGTAATCCCAGTGGCTCAGGAGGTTAAGGCAGGAGGATCGGGAGTTCAAAGCCAACCTCAGCAACTTAGTGAGGCACTAAGCAACTCAGCGAGACCCTGTCTCTAAATAAAATATCAAAAAGGGCTGAGGATGTGGCTCAGTGGTTAAGCACCTCTGGGTTCAATCCTTGGTACCAAAATAATTAATTAGTAAGTTAGTTAGTTAACATTGGGGTATGACACTATTAACTAAACCACAGACTTCATTGGGACTCTCTAGTTTTCCTTCTAGTAGCCTTTTTACATCCCAGGATTCAGTCTAGCATCCCACACTGCATTCAGTCGCCAGGTCTCCTCTGTGTCCTATCTGTGACAGCTTTCTGGTCTTTCATCTCTGCCTGCCAAATTGTGAGCAGAAGGATCTGGTCATTTTGTTTTGGAAAGGTTCTCCCTGGGGAAAACCATGATATTGGACCCAAAGCACACATGCCTGTGCTACTGCAGCCATCCAGGCGAGAAACGGCAGTGACTTAGGGTGGAGAGGAGGCTGGAGATGACAGAAGCGGGCAGATTTGGTTGGGCTTTAGGATGGCCAGGGAACATCAGCCCATCTGGAAACAGCAATGCTAGGAATTCAGATTCAGGTGACCCAGTGAAGCAAGGGTGGAGGGGACAGAGCTGAATGTGAAGGAGAGGGGACCTCAAGTGTGGACTTCCAAGAAGGCAGTTGTGGTTCCTTCAAGACAAGGCCACAGTGCTGCTCACCTGAGCACCAGCCCAGGGACGCACACACAGCTGGTGGCCAAGGCATCAGAAGGGTGGAGGTGACACCAAGGTGATGGTGATCCCATCAAGGCAGTGGTGAAGATGTGACTGTTGAGGGAAGTTCCTTAGTCACCTACAGCAGCGCTTCTGAAACAGCCAGGGACCTGGGAATCTGGTTGATGCTCACTGCACCTCGGGGCAGGGCCTGAGATTGACAGCCAGTGATGGGCGGGGCATCTGGAGCAGGAGGAGCCCTCTAGAACTTCCTGCACAGACAGGAGGCTCCTTAGAAGACATCGGAGCAACCAGCAGGACCCCTTGGACAGGAAGCTGAACTGGGAGGGAGCGTTGTGAGGTGGTGGTATGTCTGGCGCCCCCTGCTGGCGAGTCAGTCTGGCTTTTGATTTCAAATTTCCAGCCCAGAAGAGGGTCTAGCCAGCCTTGGTCAGGGATGCAGTCCTTTTGGTATGAAGAAGAGTAGGTAGGGTCTGCCCTCATCATGGGTCCCCCGGGGACAAAGAAAGACAGGGCGTGGCGGCTGCGCAGACCCCTTCCTGACCTTGCACCCTGCATCTCTCTCCAGACTCAGGCGGTGGGAGCCACAGTGCCGGACAGCGCTGGGCCAAGCTCCGCGGAGAGAGCGGGTACTTCTCCATGGAGCGATGCCGCTCCGCCCCTGCCCAGGCTTCCTCTGCGACACCACAGCACAGACCTCGAAGCCCCCCGGCCTCTGCTCAAGCTACTTCTGCCCTGCAAGAAGCCCCCCAGGCCTCTTCTCCCCACCGAGCCACCCAACGGGACACCTCGAGGCTCTTATCCACCCAACAGGACAGCCCTAGGGCCTCTTCCATACAGCGGAATACCCAGGCAACGTCACTGTCCTCCAGAGTAAGCCCGTGGGGTGGCCCTGGGACCGCATCCACCCAGAGAAGCCCTCCTCAACTGTCCTCTCCCCTCAGAGCCACCCAACAACACAACCCTGGAACCTCTACCCAACAGGACACCCCACAAATTTCTGTTCCCATTTCTTAGCAGGAGACCCTCAGGACATCCTGTGCCCAGCAGGACAACCCCAGAACCTTCTGTGCTCAGTGGGACAACCCCAGAACCTCTTCTCCCAACAGAGCCACCCAGCAGGACAACCCCAGAGCATCCTCTCCCAACAGAACCACCCAGCGGGACAACCCCAGAGCGTCCTCTCCCAACCGAGCCGCCCAGCGGGACAACCCCAGAACCTCCTGTGCCCAGCGGGACAAGCCCAGAGCATCCTCTCCCAACAGAGCCACCCAGCGGGACAAGCCCAGAGCATCCTCTCCCAACAGAGCCACCCAGCGGGACAAGCCCAGAGCATCCTCTCCCAACAGAGCCACCCAGCGGGAAAACCCCAGAACCTCCTGTG
>PVHX01021445.1:0-29771 GCA_004024805.1 Geosciurus inauris
GAAGAGGTATAGAAAGATGAACTCCAGAAGCCTGGCTGAAGGGATGGGTTCTTCCTGTAGCACATCAGGTTTCTATTCTGTCCTGCTAAGGTTCTGTCCACAAGCTTGGCATACAGGTGTTCCATAGACAGGCCTGGGGGTTCCACAGACCTTTAGCCACATGGCACTTCTACCTAGAAGGCACACCCTTGCAGGTCTTGTCCTGGTGGTTCTTTTCATCATGACCTGCTTCAGCATATCCCTTCCCTGGGAGATAAGAGATTGAGCCTGAGCTGTGAACACTCTTGGAAGATGGAAAAAACTGTGCTCTGGCCCATCCCAGACAGCCCAACCTTATTGTAGTTTTGACCGTGTAATATTATGAACATTACTTGATTTTTATGGAGTGAAATATCTTTGTTCTCTTTGCCTACCCACTACTCTTCTGCTCCTTCCAGCCTGTTCTAACCTGTTCTAGGGGAACTAGTTCTACCTTCCACTGTAGGTAAAATCTAGGGCAGGTCACATGACTTCTAGATAATCAGATTTTAAAAGTTCCTCTGGTCATTCTAGTGCACCAATTGACAAGAATAATCCAGTGTAATTCTCAAAAATTTACAACCAAAATTTAGCTTCTTCCCTCCTCCCATCTCATCTGCTGAGCCCACAAGGCTCTTTTCTAGTGTGGAATAAAGTATGTATGGCCATTTCCTCTACTTCCTTAGTTTGTCCTCCTCTGCCTGTTAGGCTGTTTTCCTTGGGGCTGAGGGTATGGAGTGGTAAGAATTCAGGAGAAGTTATTTAGCACCAACTGGACACTTTCCCTTGACCTTGGGATACAGTTTCACTTTGTAGATTCTTTGGAGGAATTCCTGCTCTCATAGATGGGAGTCCTTCATCTGCCTTTCTCCTGACAAAGGCAAATGCATCTCCACCTCCAGCTGGTCCTTTAGGATTCCTAAATATTCAGTGGCAGTCTCTCCATGTGGCCCTATCAACCACTTGCTGGCTGTCTACAATGGAGACCTGGCCACATGCTTTTTATACCCTTTGTATTTCTCAGGCAAGACCTGAGAAATAGACTGCAGGGAGCGTACCCCAAGTTTGTATGTGGTCACTCTGAGGCTTTTCTATTCTTTAGATGAGAAGGTGGGAAGAGATTCACCCCATTTTCACTCCCCAACTTCTCCAGCTTCAACTCATCTATACCCTTAGTCTCAGCCTGACATTTCATTTCAATTTTCATAAGCATTTAGCACTTGCCTGTGCTTTTCCCCCAGCTGGTATTCTCCCTGACCCCTCATAATTCATGTAACTTTTGTGTGGCTTTACCACCACTGCCCACACACACAAGCAACAAATGGTCATGTCAGTGCCTATGGCCATATAGTGAATATATTTATTTATATTCACTATTTATATTTATATTTATTTTGAAGGAGACATTTTAGCCCATTTTCCTAAATGAATGTGTGTGAGTATCCCCCAGTGCTGGGGGTTGAACCCAGGCCCTTGTGCATGTTAGGCAAACTTCCCCTGAATTACTTCCCTAGTCTGGGAAAGGATTTTTTTTATTATCTTATTTAATGCTTCCTGGTATATTTCCTCGTGCTGTTACTTTTCCTCCTGGGTATGTGGTATGTCTTTGCCTTTACTCCCTCACTGGGTATCACAGAAAAGCAGGAACTGTTCATGTCTCTGAATTAAATGTTAGCAATTAATTCACTGCTAGATACATAGTGGACACTTTCATTTTGAAACCATGGCTCTCACAAAGTTGCTTAGGGCCTTGCTAACTTGCTGGGGCTGGCTTTTAACTTGTGATCCTCCTGCCTCAGCCTCCTGAGTTGCTGGGATTACAGGTGTGCACCCCACACTCGGCTCATTAAATATTAATGAACAGGGAGCTTACTTGGAGAAAAGGTAATTTGATGTAGGAAAAAAAAAATCAGTTTGGACAAAACTTTTCAGAAATACAGTAATCACCTAAAGAGCAAGGCATTTGTGCCCTAAGTACTATCAGACTCAGCTTATCATTTATATCAGATACCTTTGTGTAAGTTGTATTTTTTAAAATATACTTTTTGTAGATGGACACAATACCTTTATTTTATTCATTTTATGTGGTGCTGAGGATCGAACCCAGGGCCTCACATGTGCTAGGCAAGCACTCTGCCACTGAGCCACAACCCCAGCCCCTATTTTTTAAATTTTTATTTTTTTGGTACCGTGGATAGAACTCAGGGGTACTCAACCACTGAGCCACATCCCCAGCCCTATTTTGTACAAAAGACGAGTTGCTTAGTGCCTCAGCAATGGCACTAACTTTGAACTCGCGATTTTCCTGTCTAATCCCAGTGTTATAGGCATGCACCACCATGCCCGGCTTCAATTTATTTTATTAGAGCTTTATAGTTGAATGTAGTTGAAAAAAATAATTTTGTTTTTTGTTACTGAGAATTGAACCCAGGGGTGTCTAATTACTGAGCCACATCCCCAGCCCTTTTGAGAGAGGGCCTTGCTAAGTTGCTTAGGGCCTCACAAAATTGCTAAGGTTGGCTTTGAACTGTGATTCTCCTGCCTCAGCCTCCAGGGTCATTAGGATTACAAGCGTGCAACACCACACCTGGCTATACAACATTTCTTAAGGTATCTCTGACAAGACATTTAGGGGTTTTCAGTCTGTTAAAATAAGTGAAATGTCAGGTGAGTGAATCACTGGCATTTCCATTCATTTGGATGACAACCCTACAATACTTGGGGACAGTGATAAAATTCACTAAGTGATTTCTCTCTAGCTCCACTGCAGGCAGTTAATGAATACATGGCATATGCAGATTAAATGGTACAAAGACATTTTCTTCTCACTAAAGAGAAACTGAATTTGTGTGCATTTACCATGTTCTTTGAATATTACTAATGGTCTTTGTGCAAAATGCAGTGAGGCCTTGACCTAAAATGCAACTGTATATTTATATATTAAGATTAGAATTACTAGAATCTGGCCTAATTGCCTGGCGGTCTGAATTGAACTGAAGTATAGCATAAGTTGTCTTACTGGTTAATTTTTAAAAATAGCTTAGCCATCCGTTTTTAGGTAGGCCTTAAACTCGGGTGAACAAAATATGTGATTAGATTTTTAAATAGCTGAGTTCTTTGAAATCAAATGCCTCAAAATTGTCCTCTAAAGTGTAGTAGACAGAAAAAGTATTGCATACAATCTGCAACAACACTTTATAGTTAAAACGCTCAAATAAAAGGTATGTGATGAAACTCTTCTGAAGAGAACTGGATGAATTTTTGATATACAAGTTAGGGCAGGTTTAAAGAAAAGACTGAGGAATTAACATCAAACTCTTACCAACTTTAGGACATAAAGGAATCTGAGGAGAAACAGCTCAGTGAGAATTGGAATTTATGATTCAGCGAGCCCTAGTCTCTAAAGGACCAGTCCATAATTGACGTTTAAATAACCCTTATACCCATACTCTTTTTTTCAGGCTTTTTTTCCCCCCCCAATCAAGGAATAAAATAGAGATAAATGATCCAATATAGAGATTAGGCTTTATTATCCTTTATAAGACTGGTGTACCTGTTTTGTTTTTTCTAGCAACATCTAAATGGGACACATTCATACTCTCTAGAAGACTTATTTCAGTTGCTTTCTTCACAGCCTGAATATTCTCTGGAGGTAAGTGCGACCTTGACTTTTATTCTTTTAAACATATATCAGCATTAACCTCTGTGAATAAGTACCATCCTTTTACTTGGGTGACATAGCAGTTTGTCAAACTTACGCATTAAGCACATAGGACTTTTATATCCCAAGTATAACCAATAGCACATCCCTGTTAGTATAGAGGGACTGGCAAAAGTTCAGTCATTTGGTAATAGAACTCTTTTGAAATAGATTTGTTATGTATTTAAAGTACCATCTTTCCATTCTTTTTCAGAATGCCTCAGAAGATTTTCCACTTTTTCTAGGGAGTATCAATGATGGCATCAATTCTTCAGCACATTACAATGTAAATTTTACCCAGGCTATAAGCCATGATGTGAATCTTCATGAGGCCATGCTGCTGTATCCCAACACCACATTTAGAAGAGATCCAGTAGCAAGGACTTCACAGGATCAATTTTTGCAGTTGAATTTTCATTCCAATCCTGAGCAAACCCTTCCAAGAACTAACATAACAGGACTTCCTCCTCTTGACCATCAGATGAGGAATATAACAAGCCAAGACCTTCTATATGACCTTGATGCAAACATATTTGGTGAGATAAACTTATTGTCATTTGTCACAGAAGAAAGTTCGGATCCAATGGAAATCTCTCAGCTTTTTGAAGAACTAGACTCAGACTCTGGCTTTTCATTGAATTCAAGTTACCACACCACCTCTATTACCAAGTGCAGTTCTTTTCACTGCGTGTGTGAAGGTGCTATAGGTTATACTAGTGACCATGATTCTCTTTCTCATGACTTAGAAGGGGCTGTAGGAGGCTACTACCCAGAACCCAGTAAACTCTGTCACATGGATCAGAGGAATCAATCTGGTTCTCATGGGGATCTCACATTTCAACACATATTTCATAACCACACTTACCACATACAGCCAGATGAACCAGAAACTACTTCTGAATCTTTTTCATGGCCTGGGAAATCACAGAAAGTAAGTAGGTACCTCAATGATACAGATAAAAATCTAAGCCGTGATGAACAGCGTGCTAAAGCTCTGCATATCCCTTTTTCTGTAGATGAAATTGTCCGCATGCCTGTTGATTCTTTTAACAGCATGTTAAGCAGGTATTATCTGACAGACTTACAAGTCTCACTCATTCGTGATATCAGACGAAGAGGGAAAAATAAAGTTGCTGCCCAGAACTGTCGTAAACGCAAATTAGACATAATTTTGAATCTAGAAGATGATGTATGTAATTTGCAAGCAAAAAAGGAAACCCTTCAAAGAGAACAAGCCCAATACAACGAGGCGATTAACATAATGAAACAAAAACTACGTGACCTGTGTCATGATGTTTTTAGTAGGCTGAGAGATGATGAAGGTAGGCCTGTCAATCCAAACCAATACACACTTCAGTGCAGTCATGATGGAACTGTGTTGATTATGCCCAAAGAACTGATGACCTCAGGCCACAAAAAAGGCCAAAAGGGAAAAAGTGAGAGAACAAATTGAAGCTGGATTCCCTTTGATGTTCAGAAAGATTATCTGCGTCACAGACCATTGAAACTGCTTAAAATTGTGTCCAAACTTGGGAATTTTATTCAAGTATTTATCTTTTACTGCTGCAACTTGGATCACTCAGTTAAGGCAATATATATTGATGTTTCTATCAATACACATTTTAAGATCACACTTAGAGGAAGGGGGGGGCACCAAGATTAATGGTTGTATTCAAGAGTAAGAATTTCTAGGCACTTTGACAATAAGGTGGTCAGTTTGAAAATAAAGTACAAAAGCAGCCTTAACATTCTTAGCACTGAAACAGTAAAATTTTCAGATTTAACTTATACTTTTGTGGGAATAAATTTTATATTTGAATTTACACAAAAAACGGTTTCTCCTTTTAAAAAAAAAAAACCTAACCTTAGGCAATGTAATTTTTTCTCTCCCAAAGATCATTTCTGAATGCTGGTGATAAGCAAACTGCAGAACAGTGATAAAGTCAGTGGTAAAGCAAATATGGGAAATTCTTTTCCTAGATTGAGCTCATAAAAGTTCTCAGGATTTAATGCCTTAAGGGTAAATTAAACCATGCGGCCATTTCCCCTCTTCCACAACCAGAGGCAGAATGCAGTTACCTAGCAGCACAAATACTTACTATTACTGTCCGAAATGTTTGACAGATTTCACAGAACCAGAACATTTAATTTTAAAAGTTAATAATTTTAGTGTAATACTATGCAAGAGATGAATTTTGCTGTATTTGGGGAAATGTCAAGATCTACATGTGTACCGCTAGTCACATACCTAAATTGTCAGGCACTAAGTTGAGCTTGCTGAGGTTTTGCTTTCAAGCCCTCAATTTTGCCAGTAAACACTTTTAAACGTTGCCACCCAAGACACCAGTTTTGACTGCTCAACCTATGGAATATCGGCTTTGAGCCTGAAACCTTTGATTACATTTGTAAAACCTATAAAGATGCGAGTGCCTTCTCATTGAACTATTTCCACACTCCTGAAAATGCAAAGGGAAATAGCAGTGGAGACTGCCATCGAGACATTCAGTGACTTGGGGTTAAGGCATTTAGTGCCGGTACTGCAAGTCAATAAGGGTAACTTGTCACAGGCTAGTTTTGACAGGTTAGGTCACATTTTTTTTTTTTGGTACTGGGGATTGAACTCAGGGGTACTCGATCACTGAGCCACATCCCCAGCCCTATTTTATGTAGCTGAGGCTGGCTTTGAACTCGTGATTCTCCTGTCTCAGCCTCCCTAAGTGCTGGGATTACAGGAGTGTGCCACCACGCCCAGCTTCAGGTCACATTTTAAGCATCCTGAATCCAGGGCCTGCAAAGTGATGTTCTATTACATATGGTGCCAAGTATTTCATCCACGTCTTACAAGTCAGGACCCAATGTAAAGTTGATAGCCAGGACTCTCCCATTATCTGCTTGGTTGTTACCAACACTTCAAAAGGTATCAATGAGTGTACAATTAGCAACTGTGATGTCCATGATCATCTAACAATTAAGCTTGCATTGTCAAGTATTTTCTACTGCACTTTATTTCCCAGGTCTCATGGATTGTCCCACATCTGCTATAAACTTACCCAATTAGTCCTTAGGTAGAATCTGATCGGATTCAAGCATCCACACACTTTTTCCTACCTTTACACATTATCACCAGCAGTGACTTACACCAGGATTGACAATCACAGATAACATTTGCAAGCTTTAAGCTCTGAAAATAGTGTATGCTGAGAATGTATGGATAGCTGGTACCAACCCTGGCTCATTCTGTACAGACCTACAGAAAACAGCTCATGGGGTCTTGGGACTTTCACAAGTGTAGTTCTTTAGCCAATTTACTATTTACCTTCAAAGAATTTTGTTCCTTTTACCTTGCTGGCCTCACCTACCCACCAAATTTCCCAAAAAAGGAAGAAATGCTCAATAGCAAAGTGTTAGGGTTAGGAGAATCAAGGACCAGGGTACCCGAGTTCTGAATTTTATGGACTTAAAAGGGCAAGAATATGCATGTGTCCTGCAATGTTAAAAGAGGAATGTTAATTACTTTGTGTCTGTTATCAAGCCTCAAAAGGTAGTTCCCAGCGATTTGTGTTCTTGACTATCGCGAGTGGCACCCTATCACACTGTAGAGATCAATATATTTGGCTGTGTTCTGTGGATTTTCCTTGTTCCTCAATTTCTCGGTAAAGACACATATCACATGGTGGCCTTTCAGTCCTTAGGAGGCTATTATGGATATGAACTCTCCATTTATAGTCAAGCTTTCTGATTGCTTCCTTGAGTTTAAGCCAGAATCATAACTATGATGCTCCCAACCACTGACCCACAGTTAAAGCCAAGGTGTCCAAGTACAGAAGTCATTGCAGTAGTAAGGATTATTATACGTAACACAAAAATATGCTGCCACCCCGTTAGTCATTTCCTTAAGATATGTCTAGGGTTAGGGATGAACTACCTCATTTTAGTTTTTCTGAAATATACAGACAACATGCATACAAGAAAAAATGCCAAGAGTATTTGAGATTGCTGCATCTTTGTAGACCCTTATCTTCATGTGCCAGTTCATCTTCCCCATTATTTATATTTCCCTTGACTTTGGTAAGAATTTGTATTGAGGTTGTGTGTCACACCAATTACTTCAGTTCAAAGTTCAACTTGGAGTTGTTTTTTAGACCTTTGAAATTATCTGTTCCTTAAAAAGTTTGAAGGCTAGTAGTATTCAGACAAGCTCATAGTTGAACACAAGATAAATGTGAAGTATTTCAAATGAAGACGTAACAGCTGGTAATGTGTTAGTTATTAATCTGACTTACCTGTTAGCTACCTATTCTCAAAAGCAAAAGAAATAGATTAGTCAAAGCATATAACTTTGCACACCCTTTGGTTTCTTCAATGCATTCAAATAAAGATGTCCTTATAGTCCTCATTATGAAATTGACCCACAAAGCTTCAATTTTCAAAGATAATCATTGCTACTCATTTACAAGCATAGATTTCAATAGAACTAGTTGCTGGATGACAAAATACTATACAGCATGCCAGATTTTTGTCTCAGTGCCTTTCACAAGCCAGTTAATAGACCACTTTAGCTGGTTCAAATTATGGTTTTAAAACACCACCAATGTAAGACATAGGAAAACTGTAGCAGTATTCAAACGCTGAATATATAGTGCATGAAGAATAGCATTTTATTAGGGACAGCCAATAATGTCCACAATGCTTTTCTCATTTGTCTATAAATATTCAAAGAAAAATAGCAATATGCATAAATCTGAAAACTGCTTTAAAAAAATTAGGGAATGGAAATCTTGTAGACAACCAAATGTTGAAGAACAAGATTCACACATTTTATGTGTAAACATTACACCAAGTATTTGGATACAAAAGTATTTATTTTTATAATTTTGTATTTAAAATAGAACTTTAAATCTGTCTACTCACAAAACCTAGTTTAAAACATGATACATTTATCTCTCTAGCTTATTTTGTTATTTTACAAACAACACTCATTTTGTAATTATTTTATCAAGAACCTGTACTAAATGAAATATGTTTTTATCAGAAAACATTTCCCTTTTATGTTAAAGAGTGCTTCTTAAATGAAGGCACCAACAAGAACTACTTTCAGATGGTACAGTATTTCTTATTTCTTGAAGACTCTGTGGTTGACCACTTCTTCATTAGTTACCTGCAGCAAGACACCTTCCTGCCAAAGGAAAAAAAAAGTATCTGAAGAAGTTTATCATGTTTGTCCAAAGAACCTAAATAACTTCAGTGGTGGTCTTAGGATCAAAGAAGGCTCACTGGTGCATATAGAATAAGCCCTGAATATCACATTCCTGAAAAGGCAGTAAAGCCAGGAAAGCAATCTGAGGAATAGTTTTTAAAAATCAATTTCAGCAGTCAACCTATAGCTGTTTAGGATAGGACATTGGGTAAAAATTATATTTTAACCCAACTATCAGTAATAGATACATACAAGATTCAAATGTAGAAAGACATTTTACTCATAAGGTATTATCTGAAAAAAAAAAAAAAATCCAACTATTTTGTCCTACCTTCTGTCAGCCTCATCCATCAAAAGTATGTAAAGCTAGAACCATATATGTCTATTTATTTTTAAAAACCCTGGGTTCACTCAAAAATGCCTGCTCCAAGAGAAATGTGAATACACAAGGGTGCAACGATGGGAAATCTCATGATTTATTGAACTTGCAGCCTAACTTTTACCTACCATTTTACTACCAACACCACTGAAGGAACCAAGAAAAGCTTTATTAATGATCACTTGGCTTGCCTCAGCTGTTGAAATGAAGCACTTTACAGTCTTTGTGGCAGCAGAATATACTTGTCCATGGTTCATATCAATGCTAAATTCCAGCAGGGAAAAAAATGATATGTTAAGCACCTGAATCTTCATGGAGAGGGAGGGGGTGGGAAAGAAGGAAAAAAAAAGGGAAAAACAACCAAAATAATTTAAGTAAATGACAGATTGGAAAACAGGGTTTATAAAAATTATTCTCTTGAGTTTATATATTGTTAAACTCAATTTGTAGCTATGTTAAACTACATAAGAACCACTATACTGTAAGACCATTGAAGAGTTATTAGTTTATCTTTTAGGGAGGAAAATTAAGAAAGGAAAAGTAAATAAGATCTTACCTAAAGAAGTTTAACTGAAGCTTAGAACTACTTTGCTCTACACCCTCAGCTTTCGTTGGCATCCTTATAAACTACTGTAGTTAAAACTTTGTAGAAACAGCACAGTTTTTTAAGACTGGCTGAACTTAGTAGCCGTCAAGAGTTCTCTTGTACTAGACCTGTGTCCCTGAAGAGTACCTCGCTGGGGTTATTTCCTTTCCTTGCATTGAAGAAGCAGCATCTAAAAGATCTAAAAAGGTGTTTCTCCTTGCAGAGATATCCCTTAAGTTATCTAGATAATTTAATCCTGATGAATTGCAGACAACACACTTACATCTGACCACCATTTATCTTATACAAATATAACAACAGCTTTGCAATGGACCTTAATTATACTACCCACTCCTTAACTTATTTAAAATAAAAAGTCTATAATTACACAATTTCCTTTAGAATTATTTTATTAAATCATAAATGTACAACAGCTTCTTAACTCTACACACGCACTTAAATTTTTTAAAGGAAAAACGTTATGTCTTATTACACCATGATCCTGGCTAATAGCTTTTCAAAACTTTGAGAAAAATCTTAAAAAAGGTTTCACATGTCACCTGAAACTTACAAATTTAACATTATCAAAGAAGGAATGCTTCTACACTCTTACAAAGACCACTAGAAAGAAACAACAATTAAAAAGCTAAGAAACTGTCTCAAAGGCATTTTTTTTTTTTTTTTACAATCCTTCCTCCACAGTAAGGTAATGTTATTAAATAATCCAATCCATTCCCAAAATGGCTCTCTGCATCTGCTCTGGTGTCTTCTGCCATATCACTGCATATTTATGCATGACTGAGATAAGAGTTTCCTTAACATTGTTATTTCGATAACCTGAAGCTGTTCTGTTACCTCTGGGCTCTCATCCTCTCCTATTTATACAGTGAAGCCTGTTTCAACAGAAGTAAAGAGTAAAAAAAAAATAGGTTATGAAATTATCCATCTAACCAGATTTTAAGGAAAGATAACATGATCCTAAAAAGCTTTTTACTCCTGCAGCTAGGTCTCCCAAGACAATAATAATCATAAATCTCAAAAACTACTTACCCATGGCAAATAGGATGAAGCTCAGTATCTGCTCCTCCCACCATAACCCCCACTTCCTCCACTTCCTCCCGGACCATAATTTCCTGAAATGGTTAAGAGCAGAAAAAAAAGCAAACTTACTTTCATTTCTCATAATTATCCCCAAATTGCATTTTTATTTTTTAAACATCATAACCTTATGTTCAGTTAACTCTCTTACTTGGGAAATCAAATATCTGGATCCATAAATAACTTTGTTCTTAAAACTTGGAAACACTATCGAAGCTATACAAGAAGCTCTCCCTAACTATTTGGTATTAATAAGGGATTTTAGAAGAATCTGTCAAGCAAGAGAGGCTGAGGAATCTGTTCCTGCTAAAAAAGCTTTTCCAAGCCAAATATAAGCTTGAACAAAGGCACGCATTTACATGAATTCATACCACCTCTATGAACAATCTGACTTGGTTATCTCTTTTAAGAAACAGGGCCCCACCTAATATGTACTTTGCTAATCCCCAAATCTTTTACAATTAGAATATTCCACCTTTGCCACACTAATCCCGAACATGACATTACAATTATCTTGTCGGGATCTTTGCAAACTATTTCACTAGCACATCTGGGAGCATTACCCCATAAAGTATGAAAGACTAATCTATGAAAGATCAACCCTACAATCACACTAAATTCTGAAGAATGTCAATTTGTATTTATAAATTACCTCCACCATATGGTCCCCCCATGTTCCTGCTACCACCAAAGTTTCCACTCTTCATTGGACCATAGTTAGAAGGTTGCTGGTTATAATTTCCAAAATCATTATAATTTCCACTTCCATAATTCCCTGTAATAGAAATGAAGTGTAACAGATTTCAGAACACACCCAAACATCAAACCAATGGCAGAGGCCAAGTATTTAGGACACTCCCACAAAAAAACAAGAATGCAGAACCACCTAATCTACAATTTTTAAAGGCATATAGTGACATTCACACAAAAATCACCCAATTTAAGCCATTAATTCCAACCCAAATTCCCAAATAATGGTTACAAGGTGGGAGATGATGCAGATGTAGCTTGGCAGTAGAGCATGTTGCCTACCATGTCCCAGGCCATGTGTTTAATCCCCAGCACCACACACGCACAAAAACGAACAACAACAACAAAACTCCAAAAAATGTTTGCAGGTGAAATTACCTCCTCCATAGTTGTCATAACCACCTCCATAGCCTCCACCCTGGTTGCCATATCCAGGTCCTCCACCACCATATCCTCCTCTTCCTCCTCCATAGCCAGGGCTACCTCCAAAATTGCCACCTATTATAAAATAAGCCTTTAATTATTTAATATTTTCCATACTATTTCAACTATCATATCAAATGCATGTAAAATTTCTTAAATGCACATACTTTTATAAAATGAAGTATTTTTTCTATGAAATCTCTTCTAGAACAACCTCACAGAATACCCTAACCTTGTCCATTTGGGGGTCTAGTACGCCTACCACCAACTGGATAAAACCATTTACACTTAAATGCCTATAATGCTGCCACTCTCCCCTAGAACTAAAGATATTAAGGGTCCCTTCTTGATGGTTTCTTTAAGTACTGTGATGTATTTTGGGTCAAGATTATGGCAGCAGCCCACTAACATTGAGTCAACTGTAAGAGACACACCTACCTACTTGTCCTAAAGATATAAAACTTCCTAATTTGTGTTTCCTTATATGAATTATCAGATCTTTCTCATACAACATGCTCTTTACCTTCTTATGACTAGAAATAAACTGGTAAGATTTCATGTAGCTTAAAACTTCTCAAATCTGGAACATCAAGCCCCAAATCATTTGCAAAAAGCACAAGAACTCTGCTTTGTCCAATTAAAATTGAGTTTTGAAGCAAGGTTTTCACAGTGAAATACAGGAGTAATTTAGTCACGCCCAATAAGTAGCAAAATCAAGTCTATTAGTAGTAGTTCATGGTTTTAAATGTCTCTAGTATTAGTTAAGTCTGTCAAGTTAAGCATCAACCTTTTCCATATTATAACGAAAGGAACATTAAAGTTATCTCAGGATGTCACTGTCTAATTGAGGACTAAGACAATTCAACTGCTCTTACATATGGATCCCCCTTATATAATTCTCAGTCAAATCTAGTATCCTTTTTTCAGAAAAGCAAAAATACATGAAATACCATATCTAGCTCCAATTTTTTCCAAGAAATGAAACTGCATGACATCTTCCATCCATGATTTTGAACTCTATCAATACTTGCAAGTATGTACTAAATTGTAATACCTAAGGCACAGTTTATTTTTAAAAAAGCCCAAGTCCTGCCAAGTATAAATCAAAGACAAAACATACTATGCGATTGTAAGCCACCTAAATCAATATGTACGAGAAACTGACCTCCAGGTCCTCCTCCATACCCATTATAGCCATCCCCAAATCCACGTCCGCTTCCATATCCATCTGTCAGGGATTAAAAATATATATATATTTTAACCTGGTTAATCCTATTGATTTTAAATATTCTTTTCCCTCTTTCTTGAAATAACCCAGAATCCTAGAATGGAACATAGTAGTATTACTGGTTTACTTGTAAAAACACATACACGAGGGCTGAGGATGTGACTCAGTGGCACAGCACTTGCCTACCATGCATAAGGCGGCACTGGGTTCAATCCCCAGCACCACATAAAACTAAAGGTATCATGTCCATCTATAACTAAAACTTTCCTAAAAACATATATGAAGTGTATAATTAAAATCTTATTAGCACTCTAACCTTTAGACTTGGACTTAAAGCCTTAAAATTAAGATTCTAATCACTTATACGACCAGAGCTTTTTTGTTACATCTCACTATGTAAGTCCAGGCAATAATTACACCTAAAGCCTACAGCAAAATCATTACCAAGATTTAGGCAGTTAGGCTCACTAACAATTCCTATGTGTAAATTTACTCTTTAGGAGTACTTGTTCCTTAAAGCTCTTGGCAACATCACTTCAACTGTTTGAAAACTGAAGGTGCCCAGAATAATCAATGTGACCATGCTGGATTCTAGTTACCAAACCAAAAAACACCCGTTGCCTTTTTTCTGACCAAATTAGAATCCTACCAGGACACAATTGATTTTAAAAAGTCTTTGGGACAAATTTTTAACTTAGGCCATAATTCTTACCAAAACCTAACTGTACTATTTCTGAAATAAAGCATATTTTACCCTTCAAACTTATTAGAACTTGAAACTTACCAGATCCTCCTCTAAAGTTACTTCCTGGTCCTGGTCCAAAATTTCCACCACCACCACGGGAATCCCCAAAACCAAAGTTGCCTACAATAAAATGCCCTGGTTAACAGCAAGCACTCACATTTAAAAAAGGAAAAACAGGGGGAGGGGGTAGATGAAAATGTTACCTCCTCTTCCACTCCTGGAACTTTGGACTTCTTGCATTTCTTGTCTAGACAGAGCCTTTCTTACTTCTGCATTATGACCATTGATGGTGTGGTATTTTTGCACTGGAATAAGTGATTTATACTCCGTTATATGAGCACACTTTAATAGTGAACAACTTTAAGAAGTTTCCCTAGTAAGTTACATATGTGTTTACATACCCCAAATCTACCCCACACCTAGTGCTTATAGACACTTACATACAATTTTGTCCACAGGATCATGGTCATCAAAAGTAACAAAGCCAAAGCCTCTCTTCTTTCCAGACTGCCTATCAGTAATTATCTCAATGGTATCAATTTTTCCATACTCTTCAAAGTAATCTCTAAGGTGATGTTCCTCGGTATCTTCTTTAATTCCACCAACAAATAGCTTCTTCACAGTCACATGGGCCCCTGGTTTTCCAGACTCCTACAATAGTGGGGGAGAAGTTATTCTGACAGAAAAAAACCCAGACATGACCAAAAGTACATCATCCTGGGGTTTGGGTTGTAGCTCAGCTCAGTGGGGCAGAGCACTTGCCTAGCATGTGTGAGACACTGGGCTCAATCCTTAGCAGTACCATATATAAATAAGAATAAAAGCCCATCAACAACTAAAAAATTTTTTTTAAAAAGTACACCATCTTGGGCTGGGATTGTAGCTCAGTGCTACAGCCCTTGCCTTGCATGCGGGAGGCACTGGGTTCGATCCTTAGCACCATATTAAAAATAAATAAAGGGCTGGGATTATGGCGCAGTGGTAGCGTGCTCGCCTAGCACGCATAAGGCACTGGGTTCGATCCTCAGCACCACATAAAAATAAAATAAAGACATTGTCACCTACAACTAAAAAATAAACATTTAAAAAAAAAGAATAAATAAATAAAGATGTTGTGTCCATCTACAACTAAAAAAATATTTTAAAAAGTACACCTTCTTTGTACCATTTCTGGTCTTCTTATAATCCATCTTTTTAAAAATAAGCTGGGGGGTTGCCTATACATTTAACACAGCTTTGGAGGAACTCGGGGCACTCGACCACCGAGCCACATCCCCAGCCCTATTTTGTGTTATATGTTGAGACAGAGCCTCACTGAGTTGCTGAGCACCTTGCAGTTGCTAAGGCTGGCTTTGAACTCTTGTCTCAGCCTCCCAAAGTAATGGGATTACAGGCGTGTGCCACTATGCCCGGCTTAACTCAGCTTTAATAGTCACTGAACTACTAATTCTTTCAAAAATTACATTCTGACTGTTAGGACTCTTTCTTCATGTTTATTGCAGAAGTTATGTTTAGCTTACCTCTCTTGCTACAGCTCTTTTTGGCTCAACCACTCTCCCATCAATTGAATGAGGTCTTGCAGCCATGGCAGCATCAACCTCAGCCATGGATGAGAAAGTTACAAAACCAAATCCTCTTGATCTTTTGCTTGCAGGATCCCTCATAACCTTAAAACCAAAAGGAAACTTTAGCATTTAAACTAGCAACAAATTAGAACTTTTACTGTGAATACCGAGTTGTCACTTTCGGCATAAGTCATGTTTTAATCACAATTCCAAGAGATAAAGGGCTGGTGTCTGCAGCCAACTTTCCACAATTCCAATTCACCTACCACACAATCTGTAAGTTTTCCCCATTGCTCGTAGTAGTTTCTTAAACTTTCTTCTGTGGTTTCAAAACTTAAGCCACCAATAAAGAGTTTACGGAACTGTTCCTTTTCTCTCTGCAAAGGAAAACACCATTTCAATTTTTATTTACATTTTCTCTTTGTATGCAGGAAATTAAATTCTTAAATATGAGGTGACCTGCTGGCAGAGTACCTTTTTCCTCTCCAAAGGAACAGTTTCTAAAGTTTTCTGGGGGGGAAAAAAAAAACTTACATCAAATTTAAACCATATGTTAAACTGCATATTAGTGTGTTACACCAAAAAAAGTCTCAGCTGAATTATACAAGTTTCAATGTCACTAAAGCTTGATTTAAATTTACTTCACATTAAATTATCTTAAACCAATTTAGTATCACTTAAACTTTTACAACTTTCTGAGGAGAAACAAGTCTATTCCATGGTCACTGGAGAGTTATTAACGAATTCTTAACAAAAGTCTCATTCGATTCTATATTCTAAAACCGCTGTTAGCTTTACTCAACCTAGAATTTTTACACATAAAATCCCTTGGTTCCTTACTAAGCCAAAGCTTACCAACTTATTTCAGGATTCAATACCTAAGAAGAAACATTCACTTAACTGCTCCCTCTGGTGGTGACAACAAGTATCTCAACCCAATGAAACCACTGAAACAAGTTCCTCCATTTAACTGAAGATTAGAAAAACATTAATATTCAAGATGTGCATAATTACCTTAAAATTAACCTCTCATAGCCAGGCAAATTGTTTTGCTCAGTAGCATCTAAAAAATGCCTTAAACTCAAAGTTTAAAATGCTGGTTTTTTTGGCGGGCACTCCATTGATTTGGTTACTTGAGTGACAGCAAACCACAAATGAAAAATCTACAGCTATCTTATATTTCAGAAATTAAGTTTCATATTATTACACCATCACTCATTTGCCCAATTAAAATAGTTCAGGCTTACTGAACTTAGAGTGTCCATCTGATTAACCACAAGTCTTAAACCTTAAAAAAAAAAAAACAAAACAAAACCAGAGCTAAATCTTTTCGTATCCTCAAACCAGCAAAAGATATACAGGATTATTCATTTTAGGCAATTAAGGAAAGGTGATTATTAAACTGGACTTAGGCATAATATATTAAAACGTCAAATATAATGATTAAAAAAAAATAAAAATCTTCCTACTAAAGCAGTACTACTGCTCTGAACACCATTCTATAGGGTTTCTGGCTCCATGCAGTCTCCCGTCTGCACATATAATGATTATGAGCCCATTTACATTTTTTCACTTAAGTTTTTGAGGATTCTGAAATTTTAAAACTAGTAAGTTACCAAACCAGTTCCCTTAAAATTTTCCAATTTTAAAACAATGGTTTTTCAGCAAGACAGTTTCCACCTGTTAACCTGTTGTAGTCAGATCTCTCTAAATCCATAAAGTATATCTACAATTCTTACATATCACTACAAAGAGCAAAAACTCATTACTTACCTCAGTTTTTTTCCAAACTTACCCGATGTCCACTATCGATTATAAACAAAGTTATTTTATAAATGTGCTTAGGGTCAAAGAAAATAATCAGGAAGACCCCCTTCGCTTGAAACCTCATGCTTATCAATGTAATGATCAACCATGATTGCAAACAAATGAGAAAAGCAAGTGACAAAGTTCAAACATAGTGGTCCATGCCTAAAACAGTGATTTACCTTGCAATACACGCATTATGGAGGACCGAACCACGTTGTAATCTAAGTATAACTAGGTTAAAATCGTTTTTACTTCACCTTCCTAATTTCTGGCTTATAAGGATCCGTAGCTTTACCCAGTAAAATTCAAACTTCCCACTAAAAATATTTAAAATACAAATAAATTCCCCTCATTCAAGCAGAACCCTTCAGGACAGTAAAAGGACTCGAAATGAATATCCCTCCCCCTCAATAACCCTCCTCGTTGCTACACTCACACTCGGTACCGAGGGCTCCAAGTTTTTTCACTTCGAATTTGCTACAATTCGACTGCGCTTAATCAACGCATACCCAGACAAAACCGTTAGTCTTAAAACACCAAGGACTGGAAAAGTGGTTTCTTTGTTAAAAAAAAAAAAAAAAAAAAAAAGCTCGCGGAACAGCGCCCAACGCCCTAGGTGGAGATACCTTCTCTCAGCCCGCGCCAACAAGCCCTGCGGAACCACTCCCCCCCCCCTCTTCTGTGTGGCTTCTGAACGCAATGGCGCCATTTCATCGAGGGGAAGGCAGAGCGCCTTAAACGAGGTGCGCAGGACGCTAAAGATCCAAGCTCACAAAACACTCCAAATCCACCTCGAAACGATATGAAAACAGCCCGAGAAGAAAGAAAAATAGTTAAGCACTTCTATGCTTTGATAAAAGAATCAAACTGGTAGAATTCGGGTAGTTATAAGAAAATCGCTGCGAGGAAGGAAAGACAGGAAAATGGCGGCCGCCAAATCCGGTTCCCGGGAGAGGGGGAGGGGAAGCTCCGCAGACTCGCTCACGAGGGCCCGATGCCCGCCGAAACGCTCAAAACGCGTAGCCCGGCTCCCCAAATCAGCGTGCCTTTAAAAAGGGGTGATATTTTCCACTCGCGCGACCCGCTTCCACTGAAACAGGGCCGCGGCCGCCATGTGGAAGTTCCCCATCCCCCACCCCAGCACAGGGAAATGGCGCCGGGAGGCTGAGGGTGGGGAAAGTATTTGTACGATCAGGCCTCCGCTACCGACCCCTCTCGTCAACACCGTAAGACCAACCGCTACTGAAGCGGCCCGGTTTCCTGCCACTCTCCCAGGGAGGCGGCGGGCCGATTTCCACTGCGGCGCCAACGGCCTCGCCATGCCCTTTCCAATAACTCATTGATTTCAAACCCGTTACCTCCATCGCGGACTCAGTCGCTTCAGCCCGATTTCCCGCAGCCGAGCGAGATGAGAGAGATCTCCGCGGACGAACACGAACCGGACTCGTCCTGGCGCTGTAGTGAGAACTGCCGCTGCTCGAGAAACAACACCGCTAAGAGCACCTCCACACGGGACCCGGCGCTGCTGCTACTGCCGCTAGAGCCGCTGCCGCCGCTTTTCTAGAACCTTCCCCCCGACTAACGCGTCCTCCCCTACGTCAGGCCGTTACGTAAACGCCCTAACCGCCGCCAATGGCGGGAATGCTCTACGCCCTCTTTACGCCGTGTACGTGCTCCTCCCCCCACTCTGCGGCTAGCGATAATGCTTTACGTCCCTTGCGTAAATTGATTCAGTGAATTGCGGAAGGCTCGGGTCCTTTGAGTTACTTCTCTCGGAATTAAGTCCAGCCCCCGCCTTAGCGCAGGGCAGGTGAGAAACGGTCGCGCAGTTTGAAATTAACGCTGTAGGGAGGAGCTTAATCTGCAGCCCAGGTCCAGCCCCCTCATCCCAAGCAGTTCCATTTCAGCTACACCTTTGATAATCCTATCCCCCTTGGTTCTCCCGCCCCCAAACTCTTTATGGCAAACCTCCGTTTTCCCTCCCCCAACATAAGAGAATTGACTCGGCCCCTTCCGGAAACACCCGAAGAGACGTCTAGTCAACAATTTACACTGTTCATGGTGCACCAACCGAACCCTGGCCAACGGCTTTGGGGCTGACCACTCGGGTTCAGGAGAGGCCTTTTCAGAGGGAGAATTCGAAAAGGGCACTCGTCCTTAGCTCCCTATTCCCCCCTCTGCATTTGGAGGCACCCACTCCTAGGGGTGAGGAAGTAGGCGGAGCCCAGTTTTGGCGCCAGCCGCCGCTACTGCGACGCAGAAAAGCCTACAAGAAGACTCCAGTCGCAGTCTTCGCCCCTTCCTCCCTCCTCCTCTTGGGGACCACCAGGCCCTAGCCGCGAACGGTAAGTGTCGCGGTTGCCGGCGCCGCGATCTTTCTCCTCCTCCCCTCCCCCCTTGCATCGGCCTGGGATTCCCGGCGGGCGCGGCGCGGCGCCCCTCCCCCTGAGCGCTCGGTCCCGCCCCTCGCGGCCGCCAGGCGTGGGCGGCGTCACACACCCCCCGCGCGCGCCCAGCGCCCCTGCCCCCCCTCTAATGTGACTCGAGCTTGAGGCGCGCAGGGCTGGAGACGCTGCAGATCCGCGACCTGGAGCATCGGAGGCGGTGAAGTCGGTGGCTTGCTTTCTATCCCCCCAGTTCGGTGGTAGTGCTTGAGATAACCCATGCGCGCTGGGGACCCCCATTTTCCCGCTTCCCTCCCCTGCCCGCCATGCTCCTTGTCCGGAGCTGCAGGAAGGAGCGGAGGGGCTAGCGGAGGCCCTGCAGCTGGCCCGGCGCCGCGCAGGCCGTTAGGTGGGGGACGACAGTGTCCTCGAGCGGGTAGAGACCTGTGGTGACAGCCGCCAGATTTCTAGACAAAGCGCTTGTCTTCCCCTCCCCCGTCTCCGATCAGGAAGAGGGGCCCTCCCGCCACGCCGCGCTGCTAGCGGAGTTGGGCCTCCTGGGAAGGCTGTGCATTTTCCTGCAACGTCGAGGCCTGGCGCGCACGGCCCCTGTCCCAAGGCCGCGGCGTCCACTCCGTTACGTGGCCGCCGCCCGAGGGGGTGGCGCGGGCCCTGTGGCGCAGTGCCCTTGAGCCCCCGCGCCGCGGCTTTTGTTTCTCCCCGCGGATCCGCTGACCACGAGGCCCGCGCTCCCGGGTGGGGGCGGGAGCCTGGCCTTTAGGCCTCCAGTGGCGGGATTAAGCGGAGAGGGAACCTGGGCTTAGGGGAGGGGATACGTAGGGGTGAGTTTATAGCGTCACGAAACGGGTTGGGGAATCTCTTCTTTTCTATCGTTATTTCTAACACCCAGTTGAAAAGAGGGAACAAATCAATCTGGAATTAGGTATATGCAGGAGACTCTGGACTGTTAAGAGATTTGCAGAAAAGATTCATGGTAGTTGGCCCTTACGAATTTAGTAATCGTGCCTGATTTTGAACCAAAACGTTTGGGTTTTGGTTTTTTTTGTTTTGTTTTTTTTTTTTTGAAAAAAAATTAAAATTGAATTTATTATAGATGGCACCTAATGGTGAAAGTATTTCTCCATTTTTCACTAGGTAAAACTACTTAACAGTGTCCCTAGTATGGTTTTCTAACTTGGTTACAACTGTGATAGACTAGGGCATATAACACTAATACTTTCCCCAGGAGCTCAAATCTCCTTTTCTGGATTGATATCTTTTTGAAATGTGGGAGTTGAAATCCGTACAGAACACCTATTTAGCTATCTTTTTTGTGTCATGAAAACTTTTTAACTGTCATGCATTTTTCTAGTAATAGCTCTTCAAGTCTGCAATAAAAAAAATGGCCTCCAATAAAACTACATTGGTAAGTTAATTAAAACCTAAGATGTGTAAGGATCTAATTCTAATTTTTTTTTCTCCAAAAATTATAACTTTGCATTTCTGTGGTTGAGAAATTTGTGTACATACACTTATTTCCCAGTTTTCCCCAGTAGTACCATACGGGAGAATTAGGGACAAAAACAAAATTGTTAACATTGTCTTGGCTTAATGTGTCCTGTGGAACACCTATAAAATGTAAATTGAGCAACAAATATACCTCTTTTGGTAATTTAGGAGTAATGTTTGACTTATATTCACAGAATTGAAAATTTGGGACTTAATGAATTTAAAAAAAAAAAAACATCGAAAGCACGGGAGTTTTGCCAAGTGTTATTATTTTGAAATAAAACTATATGTAACATGAAAGAATGTTAGGTGCATTCTTTTGTTTCATAACAGGTTGTGCAAAAGTATAAGGATATGTCTATTTAGCCATGTTAATTGATGAGTTTATAAAAAACATAAGAATGGCCACATCATGAAATTCAGTTATGATTTCAGTGGTATTTAATTCTAACGCGTTGCATTAATAATAATCATAAGCATACAAAGGTGAGTTAACATTTTAAGTAAAGCAAAATATCTAGTTTTAATTGTATATTCTCCCCTTGAGTTTCACACTGAAAAGGACAAGTTTGTGCCACAACTTGATATACATGATGTCAGATACTCTGGAAAACAGATTGAAAGATATTATGTGAAGCCTGTCTTGTGAGTCTCTGTGATAGACTCTCATAAAAAGCATGAAGCATCATCTTTGCCTTTTCAGGATTGAGTTGATCTTCAAATTCCATAATCTGTAAACCAGAGTTTGGGGGCCAGGTAGGCTTTTGAGTCACCTATACCCTTCCAGTATTAGATGGAAAAGGCGTGAAGTGTCCCTGAGGCTTTGAGGATGTATGTAGGTACAGAAAATCAATACGCTGATGCTCATTAAGGTGAAGGTTTTTTGCAGTTTTATTAGCCTTCAGTGTTGGTATTTATTGGTATTTTTCTTATTTTGTAAAAGGATCAGGTTAACCATTTTAGAAGTTTTAACCCATTTTGTTCCATCATCCTAGAAGAAAAACACTTACAGAAACTGTAACTGAATGCTGGGCATAGTGGTACGTGCCTGTAATCCCACCAACTTGGGAGGCTGAGTCAGGAGTATCATAATATTCCATGTATTCTAGAAGAGTCAAAACCATTCTAAAAGAAAGGTGTGAGTTCAAAGCCAGCCTCAGCAACTTAGCAAGGCACTAAGCAACTCAGGGAGACCCTGTCTTTAAATAAAATACAAAAAGGGGCTGGGGATGTAGCTTAGGGGTTAAGCACCCCAGGGTTTGATCCCCAGTAAACCCCCCCCCAATTGAGCAGTGAATTTTGTTTTTAAACATTTTTTTTTAGTTGTTGACGGATCTTTATTTTATTCATTTGTTATCCATATGTGGTGCTGAGGATCGAACCCAGTGCCTCACGCATGCTAGGCAAGGGCTCTACCACTAAGCCATAGCCCCAGCCCCAAGCAGTGAATATTTTTAATGCACCAGTATTACTGAGTATTGGCAGAGTTGAAAACTTGGGACTTAATGAGTTAATCTAATTTTTTCATTTTAAAATAATTTCATTATTGTGGGAACTGTGCCCTATAATTTAAATGGGAAGTTGGGTGTGTGTGTTTGTGTTTTAGTAGCAGGAATGTATTTTGGCTCCAAAATCTACCCCATGCTTGGAAGACTGTTGACATAAGCCAACATATACTTGAAAAGAAAAAAAATGAACCCTGGAAAGCACATTGTGAATGTCCTAATAATAAAGCATTTTGCCTGCTGGAGTTTTCTTTTTGTTTTTGTTTAATCCTCGTGTTTCCTATGTATTTTTTACATATTCTTTATTAGCCTTCTCCCTTCATGGAATAGCTGTTTTCTGTTTTGTTGTTTTGTTTTCTTTTTCATTTAGGATCAGTAATAAACTTCTTGTCTGCTACAGTTTCTTTGCTATTCCTCCTACTTCCCTTGTACTATGTAGAAGCGCCCCATTCTAAAGATTTGATTATTGAAAATCATTAAGGCCTGACTTAGAAGTAGCATCCAGTAAAATCAGATATTTAATTCCAGGGCATTTTTGTTTGTTAGGTATATGTGTGTACACCCTTATATGCTTACATTGATGTTCACTTTTTTCTGCTTGCATGCTTTACTTGTGGGATGTCTTTATTGACTGGGTAATTCAGTAGTTCTGGTTTTTGACAAATTTGGTTTTTGTTTTTTTAGTAGCATTAGCTTTAAGATAAATACATCGTGCTGTGCAATTTTTGGTCAACTCGGTATCCTCTAATTACCATTTCAAGTTTTTAAAATTTTACCCAGTTTCACTCCTCCCATAACAAATCTGTTGAGTTATTAAAAATAACTGGTTAAACTTGGTCTCCTACTTAAATAACGTTATACAGAAAAAGGAGAAAGAGAAGAAACACACATCTCTATTCAAAAGTGAATTTGGTTGGCTCCCAACTTAAAATTCTTTATCTTGAGAAACGAGGAAAGAAGTTCACATTAGAAAATTAAAATGAAAAGCATTTTGGCCTGTGCAAGTGACAGGGGTTTGTTCCAAGTGGTCAAAATAATTACCTGTGGGTAATAATCATGGGAAAATAATCTTGTCCTTTTTAACTTACTCATGTTTTCCATGGTTGACCCTACAATTGATAATAAGAATTCTAAAACTTGGGTTTTCATTTTGTAATTACTTTTTGTTTATATTCTTTAGCTTCTAACATTGGTTTGAATTGGGAAAGGCAGTGTGACGTCAGGCCACCAGAGGTTCACTTGAGACTTCTCACTGCTATTTAGTCTGTTCTCTGTATCCTTCTCTAATACTTTCTAGTTAATTGTTACTTTGTTGTGGTTAAAATGAGTGAAAATTCTGGTAAATTTGGTCTTGTAGATTACCTAAAAGATGAGGTTGGGAAAACATGACAGTATTTCCCAGGTAGCATTTCTGATTTTATCATTTTGGTAAGAATGTTGGATTGTGAGATCAGGCTGTTGACTTTTCAGAAGTTGTCTGCCTTGGGATATAAAAGTATATGTGTTGAATGTAATGATATAAGCCATGTAACCTTTAAAATGTATTCAAAAATTTTAATGTTTCTTTATTCCTCTTTTAGCAAAAAATGGGAAAGAAACAGAATGGAAAGAGTAAAAAAGTGGAAGAGGCAGAGCCTGAAGAATTTGTGGTAGAAAAAGTACTAGACCGACGTGTAGTAAATGGAAAGGTGGAATATTTCCTGAAGTGGAAAGGATTTACAGAGTAAGAAACCTCTATGATTTTTTTTTTTCTTTTTCTTTTTTAATCTTTAATTGCAGACTAAAACTTTGGTCTTATCTCTCACCAGTTTTACTGTAGAGATCTTTAATTCTAGGCTACTTTTCAAGGTATGTTTTTAAAAAGCCAAGACTTCAGCGTCCAGTTGAAAGTATATTATGTAATGCATTTTAATGTAGTTAGGCATTGTACTAATTGAAATCTAATCCACATTGTTTTCCTCTAAACAGAACACAAAACATTGAAACTATATAATATAAACTAGTAGGGCTTAAGTGTAAGAGTTTGCAATAATCTAGGTCCAGTATTAGGTTTATGTTAGCTTTCCTGTGAATCACTTAAACTTGCAGAAATTGTACTCCTAACACATACTTACTGTGGTAACTGGCTTGTGCTCTACGCTGCAAATGCTTAATTTATGGATCCCAAAATTCAAATTTTGTACAATTTATATTTTGAAATTTTCTTATATTTATATTTTGAAATTTTCTTCTTAAAGATATTTTTAAAAGTACGTTTGCAGGTTATATAATAAAGGCTGGCTTTAGCTTTTGGTTTGCCTACTCCTGTATGCCATTTCCACAGTCAGAGCACCTACCAGAAACTGAAAACATTGTTTCATAGTTGAGAAGTACTCAGAATTGTTGTTTTAAAACATTGCTACCTGAGTGCAGGTGTGGTGACACACACTATAATCCCAGCACTTTGAGAGTCTGAGACAGCAGGACCCACAAGTTCAAAGCCAACCTCAGCAGAAGCAAGGTGCTAAGCAATTCAGTGAGACCCTGCTTCTAAATAAAACATGAAATAGAGCTGGGGATGTGCCTCAGAGGTTGAGTGCCCTGAGTTCAATCCTGGCACTAAAAAAAAAAAAAAAATTACTATAAACATTGGGATGGGAGTTGGGAATCTATGTTTTTTAAAAAGACCCAGTCAGGTTCTAAATTTTGAAACTTGGAAAAATGTTTGCTTTAATTCTATTGGAGTCGGGTTCAATCAACTTGGGAGTAAAATGGCAGATTGCCTACATAGGGCTGTAAAGACAGTCACAAAAAGAATCTAGACACAATCTCTCAAAAAACACGGGATAAGGGAGGGAATGATTAGTAACCATAGTACAGAGAACTTTTTTTTCCAGTAATGTATAAATAGACCAATGATAAACCGTGTTTGAATCAACATTTTTGTTTTGCTTTGCTGAACACAGTGCTGACAATACTTGGGAACCTGAAGAAAATTTAGATTGTCCAGAGTTAATTGAAGCATTTCTTAATTCTCAAAAAGCTGGTAAAGAAAAAGATGGTACCAAAAGAAAATCTTTATCTGACAGTGAATCTGATGATAGCAAATCAAAGAAGAAAAGAGATGCTGTAAGTATAAAACATTACCCACCAGGCTGGCTTTTCATAAAAGACAAGTTTTGGTGTGTCTCCCCAGCCCCAATTCAAATGATTTTAAAATACTATTAAGAAGCCTTTTATGGGCTGGGGTTGTGGCTCAGTGGTAGAGCACTTGCCTAGCATGTATGAGGCGCTGGGTTCGATTCTCAGAACCACATAAAAATAATTAAATAAAAATAAAGGTTCATCCACAGCTAAAAAATATATTTTTAAAAAAGCCTTTTTTATAAATGTTTAATGTTTGGCCAAAGAGGATATGCATGGTACATTTATACATTGTATAAATGTACAGGAAGTACTTGAGCCACTTAAAATGTTCTAGTGGTATTTTCAGAAGATTGATGGATTTTTATGCCTCATCAGACCAATTACCTATGATCTAAGGCTAGCAATCTTAAATACAAACAATATTAAAACTGAATGCCTTTATACCTACAGTGCAAGTAATCAACATAGCATATCCTCATAGTCCATTAGTGGCACTGACCATGGGAAAGTACTTTTCATAAGTGATCTGTGTTACAAACAATACTTTGATTTCAAAGCACGTAATCTTTATAACTTCTGGCAAAATTTGAGATACTTGGTTCATTCACTACACATACTTGGATCCAGTCTTGATTAGTGTCTTGCGTTAGGCAAATCAGGTAACTTCTACCCTTGGCTTTAAAATAGATCATACTTGCCCTACCAGCTGGCCTAGCATGGCAATTTGGGGAAATATTGTGGTGCTGAGTTAGTTTCTAGGCTCAGGCACTAAGTGTACAATACAGATATAAATTGGTGAAGGACCACAGATTTGAAATTTGATTATTTGAAGCTGGGCGCAGTGGCGCAAACCTGTAATCCCAGCACTTAGGGAGGCTGAGACAGGAGAATCTCGAGTTCAAAGCCAGCCTCAGCAACAGCGAGGTGCTAAGCAACTCAGTGAGACCCTGTCTCTACAAAAAAACACAAAATAGGACTGGGAATGTGGCTCAGTGGTCAAGAGCCCCTGAGTTCAATCCCCAGTACCAAAAAAAAAAAAAGAGAGAGAGGAAGAAATTTGATTATTTGAACATTAAATCTTTTTTTGGTACCAGGGATTGAACTCTGGTACTCGACCACTGAGCCACATCCCCAGCCCTATTTTGTGTTTTATGTAGAAAGAAGGACACACTGAGTTGCTTAGTGCCTTGTTGATGAGGCTGGCTTTGAATTCGCGATTCTTCTGTCTCAGCCTCCCAAAGTGCAGGGATTACAGGTGTGCACTACTGCACCCGGCTGAACATTAAATCTTTATGACAGTCCCATTAAGGTTGTAAACATTATCCCTTATTTTATAGAAGAAAGAACAAGAGGATGATTACAGATTTGTTTCTGAAAGTAAGTCACATACAAAAAAGCACAACTTTATTGAACCATTGCCAATTGCCAAGTTGTATATTAGCTCATTTGCTAATTATATTAGCAAATTATGTTAATATTTTCTATTCAGATAATGATTTTAAAGCCTAGGAATACAAAAGTTTTTTCCTAACTTTTTATGAAAAAACACTGAAGAGTAGCCTTTTGTATTTTTGCACATCTCCTCAGCATCTGGCTTAAATACAGACAGTTCTGTGCCTGCATTTTATTGCTGGGATATGTTGTTTAGGTGGAGGTATATAAAAAGAGTCCATACTCTGGTACATTACTGCAAAGGAAAGGATTAGTTTTACTGTGACCTACACAATTCTGCCCTTGATATCTGTGAATGAACAAAATTTTCTGTTTTCTTCTTTTTTTATATTAAGTATTGGGGATTGAACCCAAGGATACTATACTACTAAGCTATATCCTCAGCCCTTATTTTGAGGGCAGGGTATTGCTAAGTTGCTTATTAAGGTCTCTAAATTGCTGGGTCTGGCCTTGAATTTGTGGTCTTTCTACCTCAGCCTCGGGAGTCACTGAGATTATAGGCATGTTCCACCACATGCCCAGCCAGTTGTCTGCTTTTGGTTCAGTTTTGTTTTTTGTTGAATTTTAAGCTTTCTACCTAAAAAATAAGACAAACACATTTTTTTCCTATTTGTAAACTTAATGGAAATTACAACATGCCTAAGTACCAAATGTGGGCTCTTACTTCAGTTGTTTCTATTTCACTATTAGAAGATTTTTTATGCAAAAGGTATATTTCATGAAGACAAACTAGAAGTTAATATTGGTTTGCTGTGTGAAAAATAATCACCTAACCTCTTTTAAACAGGCTGACAAACCAAGAGGCTTTGCCAGGGGTCTTGATCCTGAACGAATAATTGGTGCCACAGATAGCAGTGGAGAATTGATGTTTCTTATGAAATGGTAAGTGATTAATTGATGCTTGGTTGACTTATATTTCTGGTGTCTTGGGGATTGAACCTAGGGCTTCTTGTTTCTTGCGTGTTGGGCAAATGCTCTACCACTGAACTACATCCCAGTCTCATAGGCAGGTTTTTCAAAAATTTTTCAAGCCATGTCTTAGAAAGATTTTACAGTTTCTTTTATAAAATAGAGAAGAATAATCTGCTGGAGGATAATTCTAGTTACTTATGGCATCTGTTTTTAAGGGAAGGTCAGCAAACCTGTGGTCTGTTTTGGAAAATGAAGTTTTTTGAAACATAACCACAACTACCATGTAATTCTCCAGAAGCATTTAAATACTGTTTGATTGAATTATTTTCTGGGTAGTATTCAGGACAAGCAATTTAACTGAATTTTTTTCCCTCATAACAGGAAAGATTCAGATGAGGCAGACTTGGTGCTGGCAAAGGAAGCAAATATGAAGTGTCCTCAAATTGTAATTGCTTTTTATGAAGAGAGACTAACTTGGCATTCTTGTCCAGAAGATGAAGCTCAATAACTGTTTGTGTTGTTTTTTATATATATTTATACATATATATAAAATCTGGGTCTTGGTTTTGATTTACTAGTGTGAAAAAATAACTACATTCTAATGAAAATCAAGTTTGATATGTTGGTTTTGAAAGTAGTATTGGGGAGTTGTTGGGTTTTATTTTTTTGTTTTGCATCAATAGCACTGGTTACTTTGAACAAATAAAAGCTTTCTGTAGTTGCTTCCTTTATCAGGAAAGAGCATTTGATATGATGGTATGTTTCCTCTGCTTTTCTGAAAGTTGGGGAAATTTTCCATAGTCATTACTCAGAACTTGTTTTTAATTCATATGCCTAAGGACCATTCTGGGGGTTTTGTTTGTTTGTGTGTGTATGCATGTGTACATAAAATGCTTACATAATGGTTTTTGTTTTTTAAACATTCACCAAAACAAAAACAATGGGTTGTAAACCCGTGTTCCTGAGATACCATCATTCTCTGCAACCTAAGAAATGTCATTTCAAGTTAAATTGAAATTTTTCCTGAAACCATGACCCTTCAGATTAAATAAATGATTCTGTAGTTAATTGGACAGTTTAAATTGGCTTTTCAAGCACATTAAATTTGCATCTATCGTCACATAAATACAATGGTTTTATTTGCAAAATTCTATTAAAAAATACTATCACTATCAACAACTTCTGCACCCAGACAAGTAAACTAGACAAATCCTAGTTTGTCTTAATTAGCAACACTTAAGTGGGCACATTAAGGGTTCTTCTAGTTAGCCATTCCTTTTTAAAAAGTTGAAATCTGTGTACTAAAAACATAATTCATGGACGGTCTTACGATTTGGCTTATGGAAACCTGATCAGATGGCTAGAAACGTTGGCAATTTATAACC
>PVHX01021446.1:0-29850 GCA_004024805.1 Geosciurus inauris
TATTTGCCTCAACAAATATTTTCAGTGAATAGTGTGTACAGCTTCTGAAAATTTGTTTTTTTTCTGTTATGTTTGATAACATGTATTAAAATGCAACTTTTGAGAAAAATAAATAAAAAAAAAAAAAGAATGGACTTGTATTTTCCTAGGTCTCCCTCTGATCTGGTTATGTTATATCCAGCATAGTGAATTGTTCCAAAGGTCATCATCTTCTCTTCCCCATCCCCAGAAGGCATTAGGAAAACCAATGACCTTTCTAAACTGTTCCACTGTCAGTCCCCTGACACCACCGAAAATCTCTTTATATGGCAGAATATACATGTATTTATCCAGCTTTGCTGCAAAGTGACAAGGCATTTCTCCACACCCATAATAGTTTCCATCATTTTCAGGTAGATGATCCACATCATGGAAGATCAACCAGTCCCAGATGTTGTCTTTCATGGCCTCCCAGAAGCCCAGGTTGAAGAACATGGCATGATTAAAAGATTATGTGCCAGTCTGTTCCAGCCTCAGTTTCTGAAGCATTGGAAACAGGCATAAGAAAAAAAATGGAAGATGTTTATGACAATTGTGGAAAGGAATGAGAACTGCCACCTTCCATCCGTGTTTACAGTCCTTTGGCCTCCAGTGACCTCCTGGCTCAATATCCAGATCCTTAAAGAAGAGTTTATGAACTTCATCAAAACTGACCTTGCTTACATTGACACTGCATGTAAGACAGGCTTTCTGGGCAGGGAAGGAATGGTGAATATGTGAAGTGTCCTGGGAGATACAGTGTTTTTTGAACAAAACAGTCACTTGAATTATTGCCTTCAGGATAATCTGTGCCATTGAGGGTGACGTTTTTGTGTATAGCCTGATCATATGTTGTATTGTTTTCACATTTTCTCTCAACATACCTCAAGCCTGTACCATAAAGAGGTATGTGTTGGTGATGCCCAGAGCCACATAGATCAAGTAGAGACAAGACATGGAGAGGGAGTAATTGGAGGCCCACATCCTCCACCTGAGCACAGACATCTTCCTCTTCCCAGCCAGCAGCTCGGGCTGCACTCTCAGGCTGGATGGAGGCCTGAGAGGCTCTGGGAAGAGGGCCCAAGTGGAAAGGAGAAAAGGGGAGGAAGCGCATGAAATGAATGGGAGTCTGGGAGCCAGGGAGGAGAGGCACAGGGGGACTAGCGAGAAGGGTGGAGGGAGGAGAAGAGAGTCTGGACCAGGGACAGGAAAGGAAATATTACCCTTCAAAACGCTCTTCTGTGTTCCTTACACAAGACCTGAGCTACTTTGGAAGTAGCTACAGGATGGGACATTCTAGGAGAGAAGAAGAATCTACTCTTGTGTCTTGTTTCTTCTTCTCAAATATTTAGAAATGTCAGTTAAGACGGGTGGAGGTGAGGAGAAGAGTCTGGCAATTAATATATCTAACAAGGGCTGTCCGTCTGTTGATCTAGTGTTTGAAAGTCAATCCTATTGGATCTATCACTGTAGAAGTGGTAGGAAGTCACTTTGGATTCAGTACCAAGCTGTAGAAAGAATGTTTCTCATGCTCATAAATCAGATTACTGCCAGGGTTACCTGGTGATGGTGAAATGATACTAACTTCTTGCTTTTGATGCAGAAGGGAACTGGACCCCAAGCTGTGGGCTACTCTACAGATGAACCCAAGGGTAAGGCAGTCCCAAAAAAGGCCTGTGTACACAGTTCTTTCTTTCCACTGGGGAACCAGAAAAAAAATTACTGGGTAAATTCACTCTCCATTTGCACCTAATATTGTGGTGCTCTTCTGGCATCATGATTCTCAGCCTGAAAACAAGTAGGGTCATCTGGTGATCTTTCACAAAAAATATAGACGATTGTCACAACTGCCACAGAGGACTCTTAAGACGTAATGAATGCATGGTAGCTGGGAATCTTTGTTAGAATGCAGATTGTGAATTGGGAGGTTTCAGAATTACTGTTACTTCTGGCTTGGGGACCACACGTAGAGTAACAAATCTTATAGCCACTGGATCTGAACTTCTTTCTGATTGAAATGCTTGGGGTATTAATGTTAAAAGCCCCAGATAACTCCAATGTGCAGTTTATTTTGTCACCCACTTCACTGCATGACCTTGCCCCAGGTATGAGTGTTTGTTACGTGGGTATCAGCTCAGTTGTACACTCTAGCCTCCTTGTGTGGGTACAAAGATAACCCTGATTATACAAAATGCTGTCAGACCCCATAACTCTGGAGGGAAGTGACAAGTGAATGAAGAGATCATGACAGGTCTGGACATCAAATTGCACCATGTCCGATGGTGGTTTATTTCCATGATGGCCTCAACCCTCTTGACTTCGTGGCCTCTTCCCTGACACACAGGATTTCATCTCATCCACCATGAGCTGAGAAGACTTCTGTGGAGCACAGGTTAAGTTGTCCTGTCCATCTTTGAAATTCTTTTCCTTCTTCCTTATCAAGTAGATTTCTCTTATTTAACCTTCTAAATTGTAATCACATCAGTCATCTGATAGCTTATTTTAAGAACTGTGTGGCAATGTAGAGAGGTGTTGAAATCTTTAAGATTTGGATCTAGGGGAAGGTGATGAGGTCATTGTGCACCACCCTCAAAAGATTAATGTAGTTTTCTCATTACCTGGTTAGTTATAAAAATAGCAAACCAGTCCTCTGAATCCTTCTGGCTTCCTCTCACCATGTGATCTCTCCTTCTTGCATGGGCACCCCCAATGGTGTCACATGTCTTTTTGTAATGCATCCAGGAAGAACTCCATTACAGCCAAGCAGATGTCACTGCCATGCTTTTGAATTTTCAGAACTCTCTCTAAAGTACCTAGCCTCAGGTGGTTTGTTATAGCAATAAAAACAGACTAGTCCAATAGATTATACTATAATCTACTCTGTCTTCTGGATTCTCAAACACTCTTTGGCTGCTGTGGAGTCTGTCCTTCCAATAAAACTCTGGGATGATGTTAGATAATTTCCATTTAAGACATAATTATAACATTCTAATTGACATTAATTAAAACTGACTTTAAATCTGAAATATGTATAATCGTTATGAAACCTGAAACACCCATAATATCTTAAAAGATATCAGAGAAACACTTTAATAGGAAGAAACATACCCAGAAAAGTTGCATAGCAAAAGGGAAATGTTTTGCAAATAAGGATGATGGAGAGGAATGCCAAAAGCCAGTTTATTCATCAGCAGATCAATTCTTTGACCCTAGACTGAATTTGAAACCCCATGAGCATTGGTGAACACACTGGTATGATGGGTGGGTAATATCCTATAGGCTTACAGGGAGAGGCATGAAAGTTCTGTGTTTGGAACTTCCCTCTTCCATTCCAGACCTCACCTTATGTGTCTCCTCTACAATCATCTTTGGAAGTATAGTGTTTTCCTAAGCTGTCTGGGTGATTTCTAGTAAATTATTGAACTGAAGGAAAAATCTCAAATTTATAGTCAGTCTGTCAGCAGTGCAGGTGAACATGGGCACCTCAAAATGTGTCTGGTATCTGAATATAAGGGCAACCATAAGGAAGGAAAACTTTGTTCTACTTTGTGGGATCCAAGGGTAACACTAGGTGTTTAGTGTCAGAATTGTATTGTGGCCCAACCAGTTGTCATACCCATCAGCCCATGAAGCTGAATATGAGATTGTTTTACTAAGAAGTCTGATTCTTGCAATTTTGTAATGTAAGGAGAATATGAATCTAGAAGAAACACATTCATAGGGGAACATAATTACACATGCCAAAACACATCTTTCTCATTAGTTAGATTTTCCTCAGCAAGTGACTGATCCAGAACATGCATGATGTTTTTTTGCTCTTGAGGCCACATGCAGTTACACATAGAGGAACACTTTGAGGATCAGATAACAGAGTTATACCTGTTTGAACAGGTGTTTTATTCTCTGGTTGACATTTTCAAACATGATGAGAAACAGTAGTCAGTCAACAGACTCAGAAAGCAAGGGGAGAAAGAACCCCTCCATGCCCAAAGGCATGACCTTTCCTGTAGGATGGGTTTATCACATCTATTCTGGAGACTGAATCTCTCATACTGGTCTGGTTGGCAGCTGCTTTGTGGATGGAGGGTCAACCTTAAAGAGGGGATCTATGTATATCCCATGGTATCCATTATAGTAGTTTGCTCTGTGGTAATTAACTCACCACCATAGACAGATTATTCAGCTATTATAAAAATAGAAAGACGAGTCCATTTATCTATCCTTCCCTTCAGGTCCTGTTCTCATCCTACACTCTGGCCCAGAAATCACCAGGAAAGCCTGGTCTTGCCAGTACTAAATCCACTCTGGCCCACACTCTTTGGCAGCTGGCCGGATGTCTGAATGACCATATTCCCTGAGTTGGAGCCAGATGTTCAGTAATCACTGAGGCCTGGGGTCATCTTCACAGATGACCAGCATAAGGGAATGACCTGGCTTCTGCTAGTACAAGTATACAATATATTCATTTGCAAGGCCATCTCCAGAGCAGGCATTTGTGGCAGTCATGGTGAAGATGCCCCAGAGTTCTGTCCTCAAACCCATAGCACAGCTGAGCTCCCCCAAGACTCATTTTCCCTTTCAGGTCTTTTGGTACTGTGAGTGTTTGATGATTATCCACATTTACTCCTTCCCTGGAATTCCTTATTATGGGATCTTGGGGAACATTCTTACCAGCTCTGGGTGTAGAAGAGTTTGAAAAGAAGTGATGGAGGTCCAACTTCCTCTAGCTGCTTCTGTGGTCAGAAAATACACCTTGGCCTCCAAGACCCTGATCCCAGTTACCTTTCAGGGATTTACACATGATCATTGTCCAAACCTGATGGATTGTGGTATGTCCTGGACCTAGCTCAGCAGAGCTTTTGACCTTCCAAGGGCCTCAGCATGGACTGAGTTGGGCCCCCCGAGACCATTAATGATGCTTGACTCAGTAGAAAGTAGACCCCAGTGACTCACAGTCCTTCAAGAGCTTTCCAGGCTGAAACCTGGGACCAGATTCCTTCCATCTATTTCCTTCCCAGGTGAGTTCTTCATGAGCCCCAGTTCCTATCCATGCCCTCAGCACTATGACACTGACACTGTGTGAGACTGATCCTCAGAACTTGGTCACTACAAGCCATTCATAGAATAGATTGCCCTGATTTCCATTCCAAATACTGTTCCATGGACACGTTTTGACCCTGGGGCTGGCCTCCCTCCTGGGATCCCTCTGAGCAAACCCAATCTCCCTTGTGGCTGCTCCTGGCTGCAGTTTTGCTGGTTCCTGCTGGTGGAGGAGACTCAGAGCTTGAGTCTCCCTCTCAAAGGTGACCCCAAAGTTCAAATCACCTATGATGTTTTAGACAAGGAAACTCACTCTAGAAAAGCTGCACTCTCCCATCCCTGACCATAACAACAGAGAGAGTTGGCATCTGAAGTACCCAAGCAGGTGAAGTGGGTAGAGTTGTCCAGTGTAATATTCCCACCCTGGTTCTTTTTTTTTTTTTTTCCCTTTAGGGAGAGAACAAAAAGTTCTGTCTACAACTCTTCTGCAAAATCAAAAGAGCAGAGAAACATGAGTGGTACTCTCTAGAGCCAGACTCCTGTATATTTACAGCCAGGTCTGGTTCTACCCACCTTGGCAATGAAAAGTGTTTCCAATTCAGGGGGAACACAGGGTCTTTCTGCACTAAAGGTCTATATGGCTCTTAAGTAATTGTCATCATGTCATCATTAGCATAATCATCTATATAACATTTTAATTTAATTCTACATCTCAGTTCATGGTCATGCATTTCTACATCAGCCTTGGCTGCCTCTCGGATAAACCCAGACTGCCTGCTTGTTCAGACCTAGAGATATCTTTTCCCACCATAGAGAAAGTGCATTCCTGGCTGAGGTTTTTCCCTTGAATTCCCACAAAGAGATCCCAGGGCCTGGTGCTCTTCCTGATACCCCACTAAATTCATCTTTATATAGTAAGACTCAGTCATGGCTTTATGTCATTTATGTCTGAAAAATAAGTTTCCTAATGCAAGTATAGATGTCCCCATTTCGCATCAGGTAACACTGAAGCCCAGAAAGCCCAAGTTGCTGCCTCAGACACCAGCATTGTCAAGGTTAGAAACAGACCAACATGTGCTAATTTCTGCTCCTGGGCTCTTTGTAGCACAGCATGACCAGGATTGGTAGGGTTTATCTTGATGGCCAGGTTGGGCCCCAGGGTTTGTATACCACATGGTTCACAAATGTCTCCACAACCATGGCCTGTTCATCACCAGGAGCCCAGTTAAGCCTGCAAGTGGTGGTTTCTGTGGGCTGTGCCCAGGCTAGAGCTGGAGAAACTATGGGGTTGGGGAGTCTCCTCTTCTCCTCAGGCTGGCCTGGCTTTTGCTGGTTTTCTCTTAATTGTTGCCTGATCCCATTTCCTGAGCAGATTGAGTGACAGGTGTCTCAAGATCACTTCTATCTGGGGCATCTCAGCCTTAGGAAATCCCATGGGCTGAAGATTGAAGCTACTGTAGGGCTCATTCTTAGGGATTTGTTCCCTGCAACATGCCCACGGCTGAGCTCAGGGACAGGGTCAGTCTTGGGGTTATGTGGATGAGGCTAATCCCATCACAGACCCTCAGTGGAGACCTGTGAAGATAGCAGAAGGAGAAGCATTCAGGTCATTGTGGAGACACCCCAGAGCTCCGTGTCCTGAGGCCACAGCTGGACAGGGCTCCTTGTCTTCTGTTCCACTTGGAAGGATGAGGCTCTGGGGTCAGTAGCCTGTACTGAGATAAGTGCTGCTGTAGTGTAGCAATCAAGTCCTACCATAGTCCTACTCACACTGCAGAGGACATAATCACATTGTGGCCATGACAATAGTGGGAGCAACCACATACTGCATGAAGAATGATGCACAAATTAACCACAAACAAAATTTTTCTTGAAATATTATCATATTTTAAATTTATGATTCAGCTCTTACAAAACTAAGACTCTTTATGATCATTACCCTGAATAAATGAATGAATAAATGAATATTATTTATTTCTCCTTCTTCAAATTGGTGTCTGAATCTTTATGTTGCACTCAATGATTGAGTTAACATGAGTAATGAGGATGCATGCTGGCAATACCAACTGGATTACAAAGGACTTTTAGATACATAAGAGATTCTGGCAGGTGGAGTAAGGTATATAAAGCAGGAGGCATCCAAGACGAACTCAAAGGTTCTCTTCTGAAGCTTGTATGTTCTGGCGGCCTGATAGAAGGTTCTGCTGGGCTGATTTGTGGCATACTAGGTGATTCCCATGGCATTCAGGTCATACTACTGGCACCTACCTAACTGTAGACAAGGCTGGCAACCTCTGGGGTTGTCTCCTATGGTGTCCTCATGGCTGATCTGTAGCTGGGTGGAAAGAGAAGCTTCAAGCCATGTCTCTGGGCCTGGCATGCAGCACAGAGAAGAGTCTGCCTGGGCAGAGGGGAGGCCTTGGTGAAGGGGGCAGTGGGAGGGGAAAAACATGAAGGTGAGGGAGACAGCAAAAGTAGTGGGAAAAAAGGGGCCCTGCAGCAGGAGGGAGAAGGCTGGGGTTATTGTAGGAAAGGAACTGAAGCAGGATGGACCACACTCCAATCCTCTTGCATTTCGGTCTATCCCATACCAAAATCAGGGGGCCCATTCACTCACTCTGATCTCACCCTAGCATCCATTTGTGATGACTTTAACAAGGTTACTTCTACCCAAGGGGTGATGAGTACTGCAGGTTGGGCCCACTGATTCAGGTGGTCTCACCCCTACAGGTAGAGAGGTGTGCATTTGTGTGTGTGTTTCCCTCTGGAAATCTCACAATATTCCTCTCTCTCTTATGGTCACTGTCATTCTGCAATGAATGTGTGTTAAGGCTATGGACCACTTTTTTCATCTTAAAATTGGACCCAGGAATCTTGTGCCCAGGAAGATGTGGGAGCAATCAGTAACTCTTTGCTTCAGGACATTCCTGAAAAGCAATTGTCCACAAACAGTTGGCTGCTCTGAGTTTACACTTTTCACCTGGGCAAACTGTTCAGTTATCAAACAAATGTTGAGTAATTCAAGACTCAATAATTATCTCACAATATCCTCTGACCCTTTGCTATTGTGACACAGATGTCACTGAATTTTAGCTTGTTCCTTCCTTGTGAGACATACATGAATCCAGTTAAGTGCAGAATCCAAACCATACTAATATCTTCCAATGACATCCCTCTTCTGAGACACCAGGATAACCATGTCTGAGGGTTATTTTCCTTAGTTCTCATGGAGTTTCTGGTGCTTGATTGACAGGGGTGTTGCAGTGTTAAGAAACTGGCATTTCATATCATTTGAAATGTCCTGCTCCAGTCAAAATAGAGTCAGCTGGGCCAGGAGAGGTCCAGAAACAAGGTCCCTTCTCTCAGGAGTGTGTGGGCAGGGGAAGAACTGGAAACATCTGTGTGGCAGGCTCTTTCCTCTAACTGGGGCCAGGGCAGGAAGAACACATGTCTTGTGTCCTCATCCTCAGCCTGGGCCCCACTGATGGTTGAGGTGGCTGTGTTTCCTGAGTTGAGCCACAGAATTTGTTAAGGATCCCCGAGGGCCTATATCATTGTAGATGACTACAACATGATCCTTTTCTGGATTCGGCTGATGCCAGTGCACAAGATATATGCCAATGTTCTTGCACCCACAGGTGATCCTGTCTGTTGTGGGGCCACTGACTCTGCAGATGGCTGAGTCATGTCATAGGTAGCCATGGAGTCTGCAAGAAGGAAAAAAAAAAACAGTCATACTCATGAATATGAAGGAACAGTCCCAGGAGATCCTTCTCCCAGGCTTGGAGGAACATCATGGATTCTCTTTGCCACAGGGCACCACACCCATCAACCTCAGCACTAGTGGCTACTGGGCTTACTCCAGGATGGAAACTTTGAACACAAGACAACTACCTCAGGCTGGGTGGTGGCTCGGTGGTGGAGCGCTTGCCTAGCACATGGGAGGCACTGGGTTCAATTCTCAGCCAGGCATTAAAGAAAACAAATAAATAAAATAAACTGTTTTTTTTAAAAAAAGACAACTACCTCTGTTTCCTGGCAGCTGGAGCCCCTCAGGCTCACACATCCTGCAGTAGGTTCCGAGCATTCTGCCCACCACAGGAAGGACCTTGCTGAGCTGAGAGTCAGGGCCTGGTTGGTTCCAGAGCCCTGGGCTGAGTGGGTGGATGAGAGCCCTGGAGAAGCACCTGTGCAGCGAAGGAGTAGGCCAAGGAGGAGTAGGTCACCAGACCATGGTGAATTTGCCTCTAAGACTGCTTCCTAAGTCCCAGGCTGGGCTGGCTTCCTCTCAGGGATCCCTTATCCACTTGATGAAATCTGTTGCCCGTTATGTAAATCACTCTGGACTGCTGCTGGAGGAGCTTTGTTTTGTCCAGAGCAAGGCTCAGCCTTGGGGACACAGAGGTGGAGTAGACTTCAAGCTCAAACTCAACCCAAGGGATGCTCCTTCACCAGCTGGTCTCAGTGTGGGTGACATCGACATATTCTTTCCTTGCCTCACTCCCCTTCTGTCCTGTTCATCCAGAACTTAGGGGGAAGTATTTCTACATTTTGCATGCAGCCTAAAATCCTGCCCCTGGGGTGATCCTGTCCTGTTCATCAGGTGAATTGAAAGACAGTGCTGTTTTTGTAATTATCCTGAAATGAAGTCCTGGCTCAGGATGAAGGTGATTAATTTTGGTCTGACATTTGTGGTGTGTCCTGTTCATAATTATTTCTAACAGAGTCTAGATGTTAAGGAGTCCTATCTGCACATTAACGATTCTTTTACAGAATGCAGTGCAGTGACTCTCTTTACCCTGCACTTCTTGTGACAGCAAGAGACTTAAACAGGTTCAGGCTATCCAAGATCACACAGATCCTCAGTTGAAAGCCAGAATAAAAATCCTATAATTCCAAGTGTACATGGAATGTTTAAAGATGCATGAAGTGCTGTACATTTTTGCCCTTGGCTCTGAACTATTGTGGCATGTCCTAAGTTCTGCCTCAGTATCCCAGTGTGCACCAAGAGCCAGGCCAATGTCAAGTGGTGACAGAAATGTTCATCTAGAAGAGTCTTAAGGGCTGCAAACTCCAGAAACTCCTCATGTAAGCATTTAATATAATTGAGAGGTCTTCAGTGGCTGGGGAAAATATATGAAGTGAGAAATAACTTCTGTCAAATACAAGGGTGAAGATTTCTAATCCTAGCTACTAGGGAACCTGAGCTAGGGGGATGGCAGTTTCAAGGCAAGCCTAATCAACTTCACCAGGCCTTGTCTCAAGAAAAAACAAAAAATCCCAAACACATACACAAACAAGCAAATAATAAAACAAAGCACAGAAAATATTGCTCAGTGGTGAAGCCCCATTTGTTCAGTCAGTAGTATCAGAAAAAACAAACAAACTTAATTAAGCCAATACAAGGTTAATGAGCAAATATTTTATGCCTCACACTGAGAATTCATAATGAAAACTTAGCAGCTGCTTCTGAGACAGTAAGAGGTATGCACAAGTTAGAGCAAATAGTGAGGGAGCTTCCTGAGAATGAGAAACAGTGGTGTCTGGCTGGACAGGCAGCTCTCAAAGCAGAGTGAAAGTAAGTGGGGCTGTGGTGATCACAAGGAGTATGGTTGTTTATGACCAGCAACAGTTTTAAGACAAATGGGAAACAAAGAGCTTGATATATACCAGAGAAAGGTACATCTCCAGGTCAGATCTGACAGACATAGATCCAGCACTATTGTACATGTCAAGGACAATGCTGCTGTAGGAAAATGACACGTTTACCCCTATATCTCAGCCATTAATCCTCCTGATGTTAGAATCGCCCTGAAAACCTGGCTACCTCATCCTCAGTGGGGCTTTGTCAATTGGATCTCTGCTGCCCCCTGGTGGTTGCTCCACACTGGCTGTTGGAGGATAAAGGGCATCCCTGAGCCAGGTGTGGACTCAGAAGCTTCTGAACAGATGTTCAGGTGTGATTTCTTGATCTTTGGAATGCAGTTTTAGAAAAGGAATTCCTCTTCTTCATGTTGTACCTGCCTGTTTCAAGAGCAAGAAGGAGCTCATATGAACTGTGGACACATGAGTACACTCATTTGGAGGAAGAATTAGCATGGTCCACCTGAGGCATCCTGGCACCTGTCTCTGGGGCGGTGAGTGATCATGATTGTGCTACTGAGGCGTGGCAAAGTGAGGAACAGGACTCAGAGACTGGGTTCTATTGGTGGCATCTGTGTATGCAAAATGACTGTGCAATGGTGTAGTTGCCGCCCTATAACTACAGAGAGAACACCCACTTACTAAAGATTTATTCAGACCAACTCTAGTCTGGCCCACATTCCATCCTGGGAATGCAGCAGGAACAAGATACAGCCTCTATTCTCAGGACTTTCCCATCCTGCAAGAAGGGTTGTGCATTAGACATACTGGGTTTTTGGACTCTGCAGACAGTCCCCATCATCTTCTACCTGTCAATCATCCTCATTCTTTATGTAAATTCAGAGACTTTCCCTCATTTTATCACATCATGTTTGACTATGTGGTACAGTGCTGGTTTATGGGACATATTATGGTTTAGATATCAGGTGCCCTCCCATAAGGTCACATGTGAGACAATGCATGAGACTTTAGAGGTGAAATAATTGGGTTAATAATTTAACCCCTGATAGGGATTAAGTGAGTGGTAATGATTGGCAGGTAATGTGTGGCTGGTGGAGGTGGGTCCCTGGGGGCAAGCCTTTGGGATATACATGTCTTTGTTCAGCAGAGATGTCTCTGCTTTCTGATCATGTCTTGAATTGCTCTCTTCCACCACACTCTTCTTTCATAATGTTCTCCCTTGCCTCAAGCCCCAAGGAACGGAGTCAGCTGTCTATGGGCCAAGGCCTCTGAAACCATGAGCACCCAAATACATTTTTGCTCCTCAACTGGTTTTGTCAGGTGATTTGGTTGCAGGAGTAATAAAGCTAACTAAAACAGACTTTTATTTAAAAATAGAAGTTTTGTGATGGAGATCTCAGGGAACCTTTTCTGCATGACAGAAACCAACTGTGTGCTGTACATTTCCTCTTGAATGTGAACATCACAGGGGGAGTTATAGCAGTTATCCTAAGGTCTTAAGATAACATGAATCTAGGACTTTTGAGAAGTGAGGTCACCGGTGATGGGAAATAACTGCTCAGCTGGAGGTCCCTGCATAGTCTCCGCTACTCCAGCACCCAGCAAACACAGGTTGTTCATTTTTGGAAGTGCCCCCCCCCCCGGCATTTTCCTATTCGTTTCCTTTATTCAGTTGAATGCATTTCTTCTGCTTTATCTCTGGATTTCCCTGTGTATCTGGAGATCTATGGGCACCTGGTCCTGATCATCACTCTGTTGATCCAACCTTGTTCAGGGATATTGCCTGTGTGTCAGACTAGCCATCTGGTGTCAGGCCGCCAGATTTCTCTTCATGATATCTGTAAGAGTTGAGTACACACATGTGGTTAGAAATCCAGGTGCTCCAAGGAAGTCTGGTGTCTCTCTACAGGAAGGTGGAACACCTTCAGGAGCCAGTGGTTGATGGGGCATCATCTGTCCAGATTTTAGGACTGTCTTCCTGAGCTTTATTCCAGAGGAAGACCCAGATTTTGGTAATAAGGGGTATGTCTAATTGTGCTGGCTGGGGTAGGTGTTTGCAGAAAAACACTACAGGGCTCTATCCCATCATGATACTTGGATCATATGCTTCCTATTCACTTGAAATGGCAAGTATATAAGAATATTTTGTGAGACACATGCACTCAGATAATAGGAAATAAACCATAAGAAGATTCCTGTCCTCATATTAGCAAAAATGAATAGGATCTAGTTGTTTTCAGCATTCTGACCCATCTTTCACAAAATAAAAAGCACATTATTATATCTATACTTCCTCCAAGAAGAAAAAAAGGAAGTATTGGTGGTGAATCATATTTCTGGAAGCAATAAATTTGCAGTAGGAATGTTGTTCCAATGCAAGTCTTAGAAACAAGAAAAGTTGTCCAGTTGTCCAGTGTTTGAGTCCTAGAACAAGAAGTTCAGCAACAGGTGCAGGTGAAGGTATCCCTGATGCTGTAGTTTGTCCCTGGGTCCAAAGGACTCTGCAATATAGCAGGAAGTTTTGATGGGAACAGGAAACTTGTGTTTATGTCTTGACATAAGAGAATCCCAAAGTAGACTCTATGGGGTTTTGTAAAAAGGTCATGGCATTTATAATTAACTGATTTTTTTTCAAAAGGTTTATTAATGTGCTTTCTTACACTTAAAATATGTGCTCATTTTGTGTGTGAGGGGGTTAATACTTGGGCAATTTAACTCAAGGGTGCTTAACCACTGAGCCACATTCCCAGGCCAATATTTTTTTTCTTTGAGATGGTATCTCACTAAGTTGCTTAGAGCCTCACTAAGTTGCTGAGGCTGGCATTGAACTTGTGATCCTTCTGTCTCAGACTGCTGAGGTTCTAGGACTAAAGGTGTGCACCACTATGCCTGGCTATGTGTGCTCTTTGTTCTCTCCTGCAGTAGGACCATATTACCATATTGTTCTCAGACAGAACTGGTCTGAACAGATCATCATATCTTATTCTGTGTACACAATCCTTCTGTGCTCACCATACTGTCTTTCTCGAGAGCAAGTTCTCAGGCACAGAAAGAATGGGACAATCCCTTGCCATTTTCTCTGTTGAAAGGGAGGAAATAGTCTTATGCACAGAAAAGACACTATGGAGATGTTTCCCATCCCAAGAACCTCTGACCTCGGCTCTGCAAGGCTCTAGAATAAAATGACAAGATTTCAGATTTAAAACGAACCAATGCCATGAAAGAACCACATTTACGAGGAATACTATCCTCTTCTGTAGTTTAAACTACACTGAGAAAGTGAGTGAGCAAGATCAAGGTTTCAGTCATCACTCAGAGGGCATGTGAGAGTGCAGAGTCAGGTCTGAGTGGGTAAGTTGTTGGCCAATGTCCACATCTGTCTGTAATACTACTGCATGTCACTGAAAACTATTTCCACTGCCATCATAGGTGGCACATTAATATTCAGCCTCATTCAGAGCCTGCAGCCCACTATGGTCAGGGCAGCTGTGTTTCCTGAGTCAGAGCCAGAGAATCAGTCAGGGATTCCTGAGGGCTGTTGCTATCCCTGTAAATGACCAGCAAAGGTGCCTATGATGGCTTCTGGTGGTATCAAGATAGACATTTATCCCTCAATTTTTCTCCAGAACATATGTTCAAGGCTGTCTGACATGAGGTCACTGACACAGAGGGAGGCTGATTCAGCTCTTCAGAGACCACAGACCCTGCAAGGAGAGAAGTAGAGATGAGAAAGACAATGAGAGTATCCACCAGGAGATCCACTGCCTGGCTGATGTGGATGAGCTCCAGAGATTCCCTGGACCTTCAGGGCATCTCTTCCAGGTTCATTGGCCATGAATCAGCTGGAGGCTTGAATTTGAACATGTAAGCAAAATGCCCCTCTATCCTGGCAGCTTTCCAACCCTCAGGCTTATATAAACCAGTGAGCCCAGTGTGGGGATTTCACACCCATAGCCCCTGCTCTGACAGCAGGCCCCTGAGCATCCTGCCCACCACAGGCAGGGCCTTGATGAAGTCAGAGTCAGTGTAGATGTAGTCCCAGATCCCTGGGCTGGGCGATTTGGTTGGAACCCTGTGACATCACCTTTGCTATAAGTTAAGAGTCCAAGGAGGAGAGGAGTCCAGGCAGTGATGGAAATTCACCTTATATTGCTTCCTGAATGCCAGATTGGGGTGGTTTCCTACCAGCAATCTCTTATCCCATTGCTGGAGAGAGGTACCCGTTATGTTCAGAGTTGTTATTCATGAATGTGGTTTGCAGAGCAGGGCTCAGCCCCCAGGAACACAAAAAGTAGAGGAGTAGCCCTAAAAATTCAGCCTCAGCCGATGGGATATCCTTTATACTTGCCACACCATCATCTGGGCAATATCTCGCCACCAGATTGTCATCATAGATGATTATCTTCTCAGAAGGGTCTAGAGGTCATTCTGTTAAGCAAGTGATTGAAGCACATGCAGGTGGGAGGACACCTGCATCACTGACGGGCTCTGTGGTCCAGTGCAGATTGGCCACATGATTGTGCATAACCACCAGAAGCACGCTGGGTACATTCACAGGGAACAACCTGAGTGATTGCACTGAGGTACGACCTACGGAGATCATTGAGGAGAAATCAGCATTCTTGGATCTAGTGGATGGGCAACCAGTCTTTCTCACCTCACAGCCTGTTGCGGGGTGTCCAGCCTGACGTGCCAGGTGTGCCCACCCTACCCTGCCCTGTGCCTCTCAGATTGGTGGCATTTGCTTGCATGTGGAGTAGGCCTGTTAACAGGTGCTTTGTTTTTGTTAAAAGAGAATCACACCATCTGCAGCCTTTCTCCAAAATACAATTGTTTCAAGAATCGGTATTAAACCTGGTGAGGTCCCAGGCTTTTCACGTATGGAGGAACCAAGACTCCTGTGTTTCATTTAATACCATTACAGATAATGAAAGGCTTCTGTCAGTGTGCTGTTTTCCACATGTATTTTATCCCTTTTTATGTTCCTCAGTTCTCCACTACTGGTTTCTATTGTTATTGGTTTATATTTTTCCCACCATGCCATTTTAGTTAACTCTTCATATGCTTTTATCTATATTTTCAACTTATTTTCATAGTGGTTTCCAATACATAACCTTTACTATCTTATATCAATACCAATATGGTTTGAAATCATGCGTACTTAGTTTCATTACCATATGTTACCTCTTCTCCTACCCTCTTCCATTCTTTCTACTTGTTTACAATGTTATTTTTACAAGTATGATGCACATACCTTGAGCCCATTTGTATTATTGATTCAAACTATGAAATTTTTTTCTTCTTTTAATTCATATAGTAGAATTTTAGAAACTAAAAATAGAACACCACAATTGTTAAAATTTATGTTCAGCTATGTAAGTACCTTAACCAGAGATCTTCAGTCCTTCGGGTTCTCAAGTTCCCTTCTCTTGTCCTTGTTCAGTCTTAAGACTCCCCTCGGCATTTCATCCTGAGTAGTGTTACCAGAACAAGTAATGTGCTTTGTGACTATCCATTTGTGTTCGTCAGCTCTTCATCACTGTGACCAAAATATGTGACAAGAGCAATTTAGAGGAGGACAAATTTATTTTGGCTCAAAGTTTTGTAGGTCTCCATGATCTGGTAACTCCTTCACAGAAACATCATGATAGAAGGGCGTGGTGGAATATGTAGAAGAATGAAACTAGAACCTGATCTCCTACCCTAAATAAAATAAACTCTAAATGGATCAAAGACCTTGGAATAAGACCAGAAACTATGTACATCCTTGGAACAAAAACATAGGTTAGCACTCCAGCTTTTAGACACAGACAACAACTTGCTCAATAGGACCCCTAAAGCTCAGGAAATAATGCCAAGAGTAATAAAGAAAATATAATAAAGAAATAATAAAGAAATAAAGAAATAATAAAGAAATAATAAAGATAAATATATAAATAAATAATAATAATAAATAATAAATAATAATAATAAATAAATAATAAATAATAATTAAATAAGAATAATAAATAATAAAGAAATAATAAAGTAAAGTAATAAAGAAAATATCAAATTCAAAAGCCTCTGCATACCATAGGTAACAATTAGGAGTGTGAAAAGAGAACCCACTGAATGGGAGAAAATTTTTGCTAGCTACTCTTCTGACAGAGGATTAAGATCTATAATATATAAAAATCCAAAAATCTTTACACCAAAAAATAACTCAATAAATGAGCAAATGAATTAGACATACTTCTCAAAAGTGAAATACAAGTCTCCAGCAAATATATGAAAATTGTTCAACATCATTAGCAATTAGGGAAATGCAAATCAAAACTACACTGAGATTTGATCTCACACCAGTCAGAATGGCAGTCATCAAGAACACAAATAATTACAAATGCTGGAGTGGATGTGGAGAAAAAGAAGCACTTTTACACTGTTCATGAGATTTGAAATTAGTACACTGCTATGGAAATCAGTGTGGAGGCTCCTCAAAGAATAGAGAGGGAACCATCATATGACCCAGCTATACCACTCCTCAGTATTTATCCTGAAGAATTAAAATCGTCCTATTACAGTGATACATGAATAAACATGTTTATAACACCAAAACTCACATTGGCAAACTATGGAACCAGCCAACATGTCCATCAGTGGGTAAATGGAGAAAGAAAATATGATATATGTACACAATGGAGTTTTATTTGGTTATAAAGAAAAAAAATAAAATTATGTCATTTGCAGGAAAACGGATGGAACTAGAGACCACTAAGATAAGCAAAATAAGTCAAAATCAGAAGATTAAAGGTAGTATGTTTGCTTTCATATGCCCAAGCTAGAGAGGAAAAAGCAAAGCAGGGGTAGGGGTGAATCTCACGAAAATCAAAGGGAGATCAGTAGGAGAATAGGAACAAGCCAGCAGGTGGGAAGGGAGCAGGGAAGAGCAGGGGAAAGCTATTGACCAAATTATATTATTCTACTAACTACAAATCCTATCTGCATATGAAGCAATAATGCACACAAATGGGATCCTATTGAATAAGTTATATTCTATGTATGTATGCATGATGTCAAAATACACCCTACTGTCATATATATCTAAAAAGAACAAATAAAAATAGATAAATAAAAGTGAAAAAAACAATAATGCACCAATAAAAAATGTAGAAATGTGGCAAAAATATAAAAAGAACATATATGGTGGAGGGAAGTTAGTCTACTTTGCTCAAGGAATCTGGGAAGCTAAAGGAGGTGGGGGTGAGGGGCTAGAGAAAGGAGAAATCCTTCCAGAGTATTTCTCCATCTATGTCCCACCTCCCAGTAGTCCATTCAGCCATCAATGGATTAATCCACTGATAACATTAGAGCCTTCATGATCTAAATATTGCACAAAAACCCCACCTCTGTGCCTTGCTGCATGGGGGAACTTGCTTTCAACACTTGCACCTTTTGGGTAACATGTCAGATCCAAACCATAACAACATTTTTATTTTAGGAGAAAACTTATTTTTGAAAGAGTGTAGAATTTTTGAAAGAGTGAAAGACTTTTCTTTAATCACTTGATACTTCATCTCTGCCTTCTGGCCTGCATAGATTCTAATGAGAGATCAGATATTAATTTTACCGAGAATCACCTGAGTGTAAGGAGTTCTTTCCCTCTTGATCCTTTCTATAGTTATTTTTTGTACTTGACTTCTGATAGTTTTGACATCAAATAAGTAACTCTGGAGATCTTTTATTTGACTTGTTTGCATATCATTAATCCCCTTGAAAGGAAAGATTCAGATCTTTCCTAATCTTTGCACTTTTAGCTTATTAGTTCACAGTACATTTCTTCCCCTTCCTCTCTTCTTGTGAGACACCCATAATGCATTCATTGCCTTGTTTAAAGTTGCCCATAGAATTCTTGCATGCTGTTAATTTTATTCATTATTTTTTTGTCCCTCATATAGTGTGATTTCTATTAGTGTATATTCAGGTAAATTGATCATTCTTCTGTCTACTCAATACTGCCATTGAACACCCCTGGAGAAACTTTGAGTTATTGATCTTTCCTGTTCCAGAATATTTGGTTCCTTTCTCTACTTTCTAATTTTTTAAAACATTTCTTGCTTTTCAGACATTATTTCCCTGATATTCTTCAGTTCTTTCTCCTTGAGTTGATCCCTTTACCTCACTGAATATATTTACAAAGTTAATTTTTTTCATACCTTCTTGGGAATTTTTTCAGATGATTCCCCTTTCCCCAAACACAGGGATGGGACACAATTTTATATCCTTTGAAGTGTTAGAAATCATTAGTTGAAGTCTGAACATGTTGAATGTTGGGATGTTGGAACTCTGAAAATCAGATTATTCACAATCCCTACTTGGTGACATGGCCTGCTGAGGGGCACAGTTGTTCAATCATTTAGACACTTTTCCAAATGCTGTTTGTAAAGGTTACATTCCTAGTCAGTGTGATCTATGAAGTCTGTTCAGTTATTTATGTGGCCAGACGGAGCTGAGAAAGATTCCCTTATGTCTACCCTTTCTCCATCATCACCCCACTGAATGCTGCAAATGTGTGAGTAGATTTTGTCATTCCCATGCAGTTGATTCACATACTTCTTGCCACTTCAATAGCTGTTTTAGAGGAGGAACCATTTCCTAGTGCACCCTTTTCTTCTGTGAAGTTGCTCTAGGAGGACGTATTTCTGATTCTTATTCATCTCAAGCAAACTAAATAGTGTCTGGGACAGTACATTAACTTTGAAATCAGTTAGTATTTGTTGAATGTATGAAATAACTCAACTGAATGAAGAACACTTTGTTCATTTACCACGAAGTATCCACTGGGGCTATTTTGTACATATGCACCTCCTTTTCTTGTGTTTTATATTTTATTCAATACATATGTGTGCTCATTTTCTGATGGATATTGAAGCATAAGTCCTTGATTAAAAGAAAAAAATTAAAAATTCAATGTCATTCTAACTAGTAACTATGATCATTGACAAGTCCTTTGATATTGTTATGTGTGGTTGGAATTCTGCCTTTATTCTTAGATAGTATTGAGATATCATAGAAGGCCTTTGGTCTGCAGAATAATGTGCCTGTGATTTGAGAAGTCAACTCACTGAAATGAATCAAAGGAAAATTCAGTTATTAGTGAGAGCATTTCAATACTTCCCTCTCAGAGATTAATATAATGACTATATAGAAATTCAATAAGAATATAGACTACTTGAACAACACTGGCAACCAACATGAACTAAATGAATTTGTAAAAATCCCACCTGCAACAGAAGAATACATATGATGTTTTTCAAGTATCTATGGGATGCTTCCCAAGGTTGTCCATATTCTAAGTCACATATCAAATATTAATAAACATGATTGTGTACACAGTTAGATAATTAAATTGAATTAATACCTGAAGAAATTTGCAAAATCATCCATCATTTAGAAATGAAAAAGTAGATCTCCACATAATTCATAGGTTAAAATGTAATCACCATATATATTAGAACATTTTGAATTATTTACACAGAAAAACACAATATGCAAAACTTAGGAAATACAGCTAAAGCAGTGGTGGAAGGGAAACTAATACCTGTAAATCTCAAGATTGCAATGGGAATCTAAAGTATGTTATCCGGGTAGGCAGACTAGATCTTTATCCACCATGAATATGGACACAGTACTCCATAATCTTGTAAACATGTTTATGCAAGGGCTGTCCCACTGTGAGTAAGGACATCTTGGCTTCCCTGCCTGCCTTCTGTGTCCACTTCCATCTTCAAGGCCCCTTTTCTTCATCTTGATTCAGCATTTTTGTGCCTCATTTTCCTTCAGCTCTGGCATCAGGATCTAGGACATGGAGATTTAGAAGGGAAGAAATGATGGGAAAACTGATGCACAGTTTTAAAAAATATTTTATTTTTTATGCTGAGTAGAAGGTACAAATGACCATTATATTGTATGCTTAATTTTTATATGCTTGAAACTTTTCTAAGTAAAAAATGGTAAAGAAAAAAGAAAAATCATATTGAGAGTCCAAATGATCTGAAAGAAATGGGCACAGGCCATTATGAAGAGAGTTACTTGTTTTGCTTTGTTTTTAATTAGAAGTAGCATTAAGGATTTTTGCATTTTTTAACTTATTTTTATTTTTAGTATATCTTTATTTATAGTTACACATAGTAGTGTGTTTAGACTGACAAATTCATACATGCATAGAAACTGATTTCAGTTCATGATTCCCTGGTCTTTTCTCTTCCATCCTTACTCCCCTCTCCCATCCTCCTTCCTCTGCTCTATTTGACTTTCTTTCTCCCATCTGTTAATTTGTATTTGTTTGGTTCTTTATATTACCTTATCCTTCCCTCTCTTTCCCTTATTGTACTCTAGCTTCCCCAGAAGAGAGAAAATATTTGACTTTTGAGTTTCTGAATTTGGCTTATTTCACTTAGCTTGATATTCTCCATTTTCATCCACTCTACCAGCAAATGCCATAATTTCATTCTTTTTTATGCCTGACTAGAACTCATTTGTATTCTACACCACACTTTCTTGATCCATTCTTAACCTATCCATCTATCAATGGGCATCTAGGTTGAATTCATAATTTAGTTACCGTAAATTGTGTGGCTATAAACATTGAGGTGGCTATATCACTATAGAGTGCCAAAAATTTATCTTGGAAAAAAGACAGTCTTTTAAACAACTGATGCAGGTAAAATGAATAGCTGCATGTAGACACAGTGTCGCACCTTGCCTAGTTTTGATCTTTTGGGAAAATCTCAAGGAGTGGGATATCTGGGTCCATCCGTAGAGTTCTGAGGAATCACCATACTGCTTTCCAGAGTGATTGTACTGGTTTGCAGTCCCACCAATAATGTACAAGTGTACCTTTTTTCCCACAGCATTTCATCAGCATTTATTATTGTTTGTGTTCTTGATAATTGCATTCTAACTGGAGTGAGGTGACATTTTAGTGCAGTTTTTATTTGCATTTCCCTAATTGCTAGAGATGTTGGACATCTTGTCATATATCTATTGAATATTTGTGATTCTTCTTTTAAGAAATTTCTGTTTCATTATTTTCATTAGCTAAATTTCTCTTAGTTCTTTTCAAATAGCCCATTCACTAATTGGGCTATTTGTTTTTTGGGAGTTAAGTTTTTTGAGTTCTTTGTATATTCTGAATATTAATCCTCTATCAGAGAAATGACTGGCCAAGATTTTCTCCCATTCCTTCAGCTCCCTCTTCATGTTCTTTATTGTTTCTTTTGCTGCAGATTTTTTTTTTTAGTTTGATGACATCTCACTTACTGACTCTTGGTTTTATTTCTTCTGCTTCTGAAGTCCTATTAAGGAACTTGGTGTCAGCATCTATATGATGGATGGTGTTTTGACCCTGTCTTTTCTTCTAGCAGTTGTAAAGTTTCTGGTCTAATTCCTAAGTCTTTGATCCATCTCAGTTTGAATTTTGTGCAGGATGAGAAACAGGAGTCTAATTCATTTTGCTACACATGGCTCCATTTTCCCAGCATCATTTGTTTAAAAGAATGTATTTTTTCCAAGATATATTTTCAGCACCTTTGTCAAATATCAGATGGCTATAGGTATGTGAGTTTGTCTCTGCAAGCTGAAAATTTGCCCTAGTTTGGATTTATTTTTGTGTTGTTAATATTTAAATTGGATTTCTTATAAACAACATATACAATTGGATCTTGATGTGAAATTCAGTCTGATCATGTGTGTCCTTTAGTAGTAGCACTTAATCACTTATAATTAATATAATTTATAACAAATTTGTTTAAATATACCATCTATCTCTTCACTTTCTATTTTCTCCTTAAGTTCAATGTTCAGGTGCTTTGCCTCTGAAACACAACCCCTTCAATTTTACTTTTTATTTTGAGACATGGTTTCACTAAGCTGTTGATGGTGTCAAAGAAATTTTCAAGGCTGGCCTCAAATTTACAATCCTCTTGCCCCAGCTTCCTGAATCACTGTGATTACAGTCATGCACCACTGTGCTTGGATGCAAGTGAATTTTAATGTCTGAGGAAGTTTCATTTTGCTTTAATTTTTGGAAGACAGTATCACTGGTTAAAGAATTTCAGGTTGTCAGATTTTTTTTCCTTCCATATTGTAAAGATATTGCTCCCTTGTCTTCCTCTTCTGTTTCTGATGAACAATCTGCTCCTATCATTATGCTCCAAGTGCCCTTTCAATGCTGGTTTAATCAGGTGACATCATATGTGGTGGAATTGTTTTCTTCATGTTTCCTGGAATTGATTTTGTTGAGTTACTTGCTTGTTGGTTTCTGCTTTCCACAATTGTGACACATTTTTGTCCACTTTTTCTTTAAATACTCTATCTAGTCATGCCCCATCCTCACCCTGCCTTCCTGGCTCCAATCACACACTTTAGGCTGCAAGAAGCTGTCCCCCAACACACTGATGTCCTGATAATTGTTTTAATTATCCCCCAGTTTTATATTTAGTAGTTTCTGTGGGAAATAACCATTTGCTTTATGGATTCTTCCCTGTTTCTAGTCCTATTTAAACATGTGTTTGTTCCCTTTCTAGGATATCTCCCTTCCCATAATACACTAGCAATGGTATCTGGGACATTCTCTTCTCCCCACTTTTTTGCATCGAAGTTGGACATAATCTTCTTAAAATGTCCCAAAATATACCTGCCTGAGGAACACATTTCAAGCACCTTGGTCTCTCTGAAGATCCCCAGTGACATGGTTGAGTTGAACATGGCTGAGCTCTGGAGGGCCTCTCCAGTAAGGAGGATCCTGTCACTGAACTGAGGTCAGTCTCATAACCAGAATGACCTGAGACAGGTGATAGTCTACTTCACCCTACAGAGTGTCCTAAATGTAGGTGTATACTCTAGGCAAAGACAAGGTCCAGTGTGTCTCCTGTCTCCACCTGAGCCTATGAGCGATAGCCCTCAGGACAGTTCTGCCTGGAAGTCAGAGGAGAGGCAGGGAGAAGGGTGTAGGCATCTCTGGAAGTTTCCAGGATAGAGAGGTTAGTTCTGGCACCCGTCCTATACAATAAGAGAATATGTTCCGGGTTTGGGCAAGACACCCAGGCAGCTATCCTGGGTGAAAGATAAAGGCACTCATGTTCCATCCACTCACACAGAACTACCTCCTAGAGGGACCTTGGTGTTGTCTCTCCAGTGACTTGCAAGCTCTTCCAGGGCATTTCCCAGGTGAGGCCTCTACTGTTTTCAGGCTCCTGCCACTTTGAGTATAATCATCAGAACTTTATAACTTTGAGAACTACAACCTGGTGACCAGTTCTGACCCCCTGGATGCACATTCCCTTTGTCTTCCCCATTTGTTGCTCCAGCCTCTTTCTGGCTGCTCCTGATAGCAGCTGTACCTCTCTGGGCTGGTGGAGGAGCCTAGGAGCAGTATCTCCCTGGAGGTGACGCTAAAGCCCATATTACCTAAGAAAATGTGTCCAGCCTCACTCTGTGCCAGACGAACACACCTTTCCCTACCAAACACAGCACAGAAAAATGGCATCCATGAGGTGCAATCAGGGGGTATCATGCTGTTTCTTTGACCCTGTACCAGGTGGAATTTCCATTCATGATGCTTTGTTTTCTGTAGAGAAAGGGGAGAGAGCTTGCTTCTCAACTCTTCTGAAGAAAGAGAAAAGTCACAAGAAACATGTGGGATGCAGTCTACTGAGCTAGGCTCCTGTGTATTTGCTGCCCCATAGCAACAAGAGCTGCTGTGAAATCAAGAGAAGCCCAGGATATTGTAGTTAAAACTCAATATTGTCCTTACATAATCAATATCATCATCACTCATCAAAATTTCTACTACTAACCTTTTTGTTTTATCACAAACCTCATAGTTCATGGTGAAGGATTTGTAAACCAGCATCAGCTGCTCTTTGATAAAACTGGGCATCTCCTGCTTGTTCAGACCCAGAGAAGCCTGAACCAAAGATGGAGAAATAGCAATGCACGTGGATCCCCTTTCTTTGTATTTCCTCTGAGGAAGGACAGGAGGTTCCAAGACCTTGGACCCCCCACTATTACCACAATAAATAAGACAGTTTCATTGCTTTGTATCATTTATATTTGAAAAATGTATGTCCTAATGTTTCACATCAGGTAATGTTGACACTCAGTTGCCCAGGAGAAGAGATCAGTAATGTTATAGAGAGAAGATGGCACAGTACCCTGAATTCAGGTCCTAGTCCCTTTAGGCAAAGAATGGGAAGGTGGAAAGATGAGTATCAATCTATGCCCCAGGGCTTGTTCTACACAGTTCACTACTGCCTCCTCTCATGCCAGGCCTGTCGCCGGGAGTCCGATTCAGTCTTCAAGTTTGTGATGAGAGTAGGGATTGTACCCAGGTTAAAGCTGGAGAACCTGTTGGGAGTTTGGGTCTGCTCTGCTGTACTGTGCTATGCTGAGCAGGGCTGGCTTGGCTTCTGCTGGTTCTCTCTGCATTGTTGCCAGTTTCCCTCTCTCATAGCAGGTGAGTGACAGGAGTGTCAAGGCCACCTCTACTAGGGCAGCTGAGTCTGAAGAGACCTCAAGATCTCATTCTCAGGTGTTCACCTCAGCAGTATGACTCTGGACTGATCTCAGAGACAGGCAGGAATCAGGGTACTGTGGGTTTGCTTCTGCAGACACGACTTGGGTGTAGGTATGGGTGTGGAGCAGGCACAAAGGGAAGGGAGACCATAGAGTTGAGGGAGCAGTGAGGATGGTGGGAGAGAAGCAGGCTCTGCAGAGGGAGTGAGGGACCTGGGTATGCTCCTGGGGAGAAGCTGGAGCAGAGCCCTCAGGTTTCTATCCCTGGCCCAGTCCATGGAACCAAAGACCTAAGGAGGTGCATTTCCTTCATCTGGACCCTGTACCCTGTACCCAAAACTACTTTGGGGCACCCTGACTTGGTCATTTATATCCTGTGGGCATATATTCTGCAATATTGGGGCAGCTGACCCACCACCTCTCATCCTTGTACGTGGTGGTGGTGGTGTGTGTGTGTGTGTAAGTCCCTCTGGGAATATCACATGCTTCTCCCTCTCTCATGATCACTTTCATCCTGAGTGGCTGGTGTTGAGGACTGAGGCTACAAGTGTCAGCTTTCCTATTGGACCCAAGAAACTCATGCCCAGGGGGATGAGGAAGTAAATAGTAACTACGTCATTCTCTGCTTCAGGCCATTCCTGAAAATCTATTGTCCAGAGTTGACTTCTCTGACTACACAGTTTTCCATGGTTCATAGTGACTGAATTTCCATAGTGAAAGTGGTATTATTATGATTTGTTTCCAAGTGAGTTGTAATAAGTACACATTAATCTCTCCCTTAATATCAAGCAGATAAAAAAGAAAATCTGCCCAGAATGCATGGCACAGCTATGTGTGAACCTTGAACTATAAACCACAGAAGGAAGGACAGGAAGACAGGACATTGATGTGCCACAGATCAGAGGTGAGTTTTTTGTTTGTATCCCAGCCCATGATTACAAGCAGTCCTGGGACAAGAAGGGACTGTACAAGCCCCTCATTCAGACTTGCATCATGAGGAAAATGACTCAGAGTGAACAGAACAGAATTAAGAAATCATGTTTTCCTTTCCTTTCCTGTCAATTCTAAACACATTGGCATTCAAGACATTCTCCTGCATTGGCAGCAGTCACAATACAGGTAGGAAAGATCTGATCATATTAGCACATGAGTATATACCAAAGGGAATGATATAAATTGCCCTTGATTTTGTTTCCTGTTTCCTCTTGGTCATAACCTGGAGAGGAACAGAATGTGCAAAAAAACATATGTACCATTTTTTAAATTTATTTGTTTTTTTGTTTGGTGGTAACTGAGTCAAATCCAGGGCCTTGCAGAGGCTAGGCATTGAGCAGAGAAAGGGGCCTGGGTATGCAGAGGTGAGTCCTTGGCATAGGGAGCAGAGGCAGGGGACAGCATGGAAGTGAAGGAAACAGTAAATGTGATGGGAGACAAGAGGTCTGAGAAGAGAGCACCTGGAGGTGCTGCAAGAAAGGAACTGGAGCAGGAAAGTCCAATCTCTAATCCTTCTGGAGTTCAGCCCAGCACAGGCAGTCATGGACCTGGGGTGGGGGGCACATTTATTCAATCTAGATCTCACCCCATCTTCCATTAGGCAGTTCCTAAGAAAATCATTTATATTCCAGCAGTGGTGGGGATAAAGACTAGGCCAGCATATGTTGGTATCTGTTTCCCTCAGGGAATTTCTCAGGCTCTTCCCTCACTCATGGTCTCTTTCATCCTGCAGTAAGTGTGGTTGGTACTGAGGACTGAGTCCACCTGTGTCAGCTTCACTATTGGACCAGGACAGTAGTGTCCAGGAGAAAGAGGCAAAAATAGTAACTAGGTTATTCTTTGCTTCAGGACATTCCTGGAAACCAACTGTCCACACAAGATGGCTGCTCTGAGTTCACAGTTTTCACCTGGCCTAATTGTTTTTATCAAAGAAAGGGTTAGTAATTAAAACTCACTTAATGACCTTTTGTGATTATTCCATATATGTGACCAAATTCTAGCCAGTTCCTTATTTGTAAATCCTTCAGGAACCCATTCAAGTGTAGGCTCCAAATCTTATAATATCTTACACTGATGTTCATGTTCTGAGACACTAAAATGACAAGATTACTCTACGGAGTTCTCATACATTTTGTAGTGACTGATACATAGTTTCTAGAGTCTTAGGAAACTGGCAGTTTGAATTATTCTAAACATTCTGGCCATCTTAATGGAATCAGCAGAGCCTGGAGAGGTCCAGGAACTAACCATAAACTTTCTGGAATGTCAAAGAAGGAGAAGGATTAGAAAATTCCACTCCCTGTGGCCAGTTCTTTCCCATCAGTGTGACCACACTGGGAAACAATATGAGAGTCATGCAGGTAGCAGGACTTTTTCTCAATTACCCATCTGCCTTTGTCACTGTGACCTTCACTTCTTACAGTAATAGCTTTGTCCAAAAGTGTATACCAACTTGATGGTCAGGGGTTGTGTCATTCCCTGAGTTGGAGCCATAAAATCAGTCAGGGATCCCTAAGGACCTGTCATTATCTCTATAGATGACCATCTCAGGACCTGGCCTGGCTTATGTTGGTACCAGTTTATAAAAGATCTTCCAGTGTTGTCACTCCCAGAGGTCATCCTGACTGTCTATCCTAGAGCCACTAACACTAAGGATGGCCCAGTCAACTTGTAGGAGGCCACACAAACTGTTATGGGTATGACAATGAAGCAACAGTTGCAAGAATCCCCTCCCCAAGTCCTGGATGTGATCCATTGACTCTCTGCACCAGCCAGGTTCCCCTTCACATCAATCTCAGCACCAGTAAGTCTATGAGCCTGGTGAATGGAAGTAGCCTTTGAACAGAGGAAAAAACTTGTCCCTTTCTCCTGGCTTCTGTAGCCCCTCAGGTTCAGCCTAGCCAAGATTCACAGTGTAGGGATTTCAATCCCACAATCTTCATCTTGGAACAGTCTCCTGAGCATCCTGCCCACCACAGACATGGACCTGCTGAGCTGAGGCAGGCCAGACTGGTCTCAGAGCCACTGCCATGTCTTGAATATTTGTTTTTCCTTCAAAATTATGATTCAACTTAATAATAATCATTCAACTCTATGCAACAGTATGAAGAGACTCACCTTTTAGGAACCAATAATACTTTGAGGGACCCTCCCACATGGGTGTGATGAAAGGGCCAGGTAACACTAATTTGGCCCTGGTTTCATTCCATCTCTTCCTGAGTGTGAAGAAGCCCTCACAAGAAATTGAATTTGCTAGTACCTTAATCATGGACTTCCCACCTTTCCAAACTTTTAGAAATGAATTTCAATTGTTTGTCAATAACCGGATGAAATTATTTTTGTTACAGCAACAGGAATGGACTGCAAAAGCCTCTATCTACTATAGAGTCAGGAACATGAAAATACTTCAAGGTCAGGCTGACTCCTGGGCAGGAATGAGGGACTTCCATACTTCCATGGACATGCTGGAGGTGAGGTCAAATTCAGCAGCTTCTTCTACAGAGTGAACAAGTTTGGGGGGCATCATGGGTTCTGATCTGCAGAAAGCTACAGGTTGCATCCATAGAACTGGAATGACATGGCATGAGTATATGGGCAGCTGACTGGAGCCCTTTCCCATCTAAATAAATGTCATCATGAATGGCCTAGGGCAGCATCCCAATGACAACATCAATCTCTCCCCTTGTTTCCAGATGTGAAACTATTCTGTAACCCAGACATCACTGCATCAAGAAAAGAACTCAAAGAGAGATCCTGCAACGACATGGGACTAATACAATTCAGGATCAGCTACTAATCTTGCTGCTTGAATTTGTAGATAAAGACATTGGATCACAGCCATGTCCACATTCTGATTTATCCCTTCAGCTTCATTTATTCCATGAACATATAAATGAGTTATCCCTTCAGCTTCATCTCCCTTCTCTGTCATAAATAGTCTATGTGGGATTGAAGCATAGGAATACCCAAGAAAATATCCAAGGAATCTACCATGTCATGATAATTTGATCATATAATTTCCCTTTACTTAAAGTGGCAAGCTATGTAGGAAGATTTGATGAAGCACATGCACTCAAGCAAAAGCAAATAAGTATTAAGATTCCCACTCCATATTATTAGAAATGATTAGGGTGTCATTGTTTCAGCATTCTGACACATATGCCACAAAAAGACACTTTATTATAAAGTAAACTTCCATGGATAAGAAAAATGAAGACTATGGTCAGGCAGGTTCTGGAAATAGCATACTCACCCTGGAAATGTGGAATTATCCAAGTATCAGGAACAAGGGAAGTTATGCAGTGGTTTCAGTAGCAGGTGGCTGTGGCACAGGTGCAGGCAGAGGTTTTGGCTCGGGATCCAAAAGTCTCTGCCATAGACAGGGAAGTAAGATGGGGTAGGAACCTTGTGGACATGTCAAGCCCTCATATGAGAATCCCAAAATTTAGAGATTTGTAATAAGAAAATGCCATTTTTAATAAAATGAAACTTTGGGGTGGGGTACGGGGATTGAATCCAGGTGCACTTTACCACAGAACTACATCTTTAGCAAAAACAAAAAACAAACAAACAAAAAAGACTAGACAAAAGTAAATATAAGTGATAGTCTCTGTGAAGCCAGGCACCTGTGTATTTACAGCC
>PVHX01021447.1:7992-29847 GCA_004024805.1 Geosciurus inauris
AAAAAAAAAAAAAAAAAAAAAAAAAAAAAAAAAAAAAAAAAAAAAAAAAAAAAAAAAAAAAAAAAAAAAAAAAAAAAAAAAAAAAAAAAAAAAAAAAATAGAACAGAATAGCAAAGAATTGTGGGACAACTACAAAAGGTGTAACAAACTTATAATTGAAACACAAAAAGGAGAAGAGAGAGAGAAAGGAACAGAAGAAATATTTGAATTAATAATGACAGATAATTTCCCCAAATTAATAATCTTCCATTGAACCACAGATCCAGGGAGGTTGGAGAAGACCAAGAAGGGTGAATGACAGAAGAAACTATGCCTAGGCATCTAATTTTCACACCCTGAACACATACACATAAACAAATCAAAGATTAAGAAAATTATTCTGAGCCCGGCGCCATGGTGCAAGCCTGTAATCCCAGCACCTAGGGAGGCTGAAACAGGAGAATCATGAGTTCAAAGCCAGCCTCAGCAACTGCGAGGTGCTAAGTAACTCAGTGAGACCCTGTCTCTACATTAAAAAAAAAAAAAAAAACACAAAATAGGGCTGGAGAGGTAGTTCAGTGGTCAAGTGCCCCTGAGTTCAATCCCCAGTACCGAAAAAAAAAAGAAAAAAGAAAAAGAAAAAGGAAATTATTATGAAAAAAGCCAAAGGAAAAAACATTATCGACAGAGAAGTAAAGGTGAGAATGACATCTGACTTCTCCTGAGATTCTTCTCAAGCAAGGAGAGAATGGATTTAAATATTTAGTGTTGCAAGAGCAATCTAAAACTTTGTACCAATAAAGTTATTTTGCAAAAATGAAGACATGAAAAAGACTTTATTAGCCATTTTTTTCCAGTGGACCTCCCTTGTAAAAAATGAAGTTTTTTAGACAGAAGGAAAATGACATAGGTCCATATTATGGTTTAGATATGAGGTGTCACCAAAAAGCTCATGTGTGAGACAATGCAAGAACATTCAGAGGTACAATGATGGGGTTATAAGAGCCTTAACCTAATCAGTGGATTAATCTTCTGATATGAATTAACTGAGTGGTAACTATAGGCAAGATGGGAGTAGCTGGAGGAGGTGGGTCACTGGGTGTGTGCCTTTAGGGCTTATTTTTTTCCTGGTGAGCAGAGCTCTTTTTGCTTACTAATGCCAAGTCCTGAGCTTCTTGCCTCTGCCACACCCTTCCTCCATAATGTTCTATCTCACCTCTGGCCAGAGCTGTGGAGTGAGGTGACTGTGAACTGAACCTCTGAAATTGTGAGCCAAAAATAAACTTTCCTTCCTCTACATTGTTTTCATCAGGTCTTTTGATTACAGCAACAAAAAAACTGACAAAAAATATTCAGATCTATTCAAATCAAGAAACAGCATTAGAGAAAGGAATATTTTAGTATTTAATAGTAATATGAACATATTTAATTTTATGTATTGAGATATTCAATTTTAATTGTTCAAACACAAAGAGGGTATTTTATCATATACATATGTATGCATATTTGCTCATAAATGTACAGGAGAAACGAATGACTAGAGAGATAAAAAGGAAGGGAAAGAATTACTTTGTTATAGTAAGGTACTCACACAGACTGTGAAGTGCTATATTGTTATTTGAAAGCAGACTTGGAATCATAGTAAATTGGAAACTCCATGGCAATCACTAGAAAAAAGTAACAAAAATCAACACAACTGATATACTAAAAAAGGAGAAAAAAGAGGAAAAATTCTCAGTTAAGACCATGAAAGAAATGGGAATAGTAGGAAATAAAAACAGAAGAAAAAAAAAAGCCATGACAACAAATAGAAAATAGTAACAAAAATAGTAAGTTAATTCCACTGTATCAGTAATCACCTTGAATATCAATGATCTAAATGAATCAATTAAAAGACATATTGTCCTAGTGAATTTTAGAAAGGTGACTGTGGTAGTCAACTTTTTGTCACTGGGACAAAAATACCTGAAATACACAACTTAAAGGAGGAAAAGTTTACTTTAACTTATATTTTCAGAAGTTGCTCAGTTCATGGCAAAGGGGAAGGGGCCAGGGACAAGACATAGTCCCCAGGGGAACAAACTCAGTAACCAACTTCTTATAAATGTGACCCATCTATCTACAGTTTTCAACATTTTCCAGCAGTCCATTCAGCTCTCAATGGACTAATCCAATGATGAGGTAAGAGCCCTCATAACCATATCCCAGAAACCCCTCTTCTGAACATTGCTGCATTGGGAATGAAGTTTTCAACAGCATGAGCTTGTGGAGGACAAGCTCCAAAAGCTCAAATCCAAACCATAACAATAGTCTGCTACTAAACCCATTTTAAATTTTAAAACACTATAAAGTAAATGGGTGGAGAAAGGTATATCATGTTAACAAATATCAAAAGAAATTGTAATTAGTTATATTAATTTCATAAGAACACACTTCAGAGTAGAAGTTATCACAAATAGAGGCATTACAAAATGATAAAAGAGAAAATTCTAAGAAATAGCAATCTTTCACGTGTATGTACCTAACAATGAAACATCAAAATGCATTGGGGCAAAAACTGACCTAACTCCAAGGAGAAATAGATGAATCTACTTTTATAGTTGCAAAATTTCACACCACTTTATCCAGTAGTCAGATAGTTATTAAGGACATAGTCAAACTCAACAGCATCAACTGATTGTAATTATATACAGACTGCTTCACTCAACCACAGTCTATACAGTCTTCTCAAACTCACATGGAACATTCACCAAGATAGACCATATTCTAGACCACAAAACCCATCTAAACTAGCAGTTATACAAATGCTACAGGATAAAAAGTTAATATACAAAAGTCAATTACTTTCCTATATACCACCAATAAACAAGTGGAATTTGAAATTAAAAGCATGACATTCTACATTAATACCCAGAAAATGAAATATTTAGGCATAAATCTGACAAAATATGTACAATGTCTATGTAAGGAAAACTAAGAAAATCTGATGAAAGAACACAAAGAAGAACTAACATAGATAAATACTTATTTAAATATATTATATATTATATATATTTTATATATATCATGATATACATTATATATTTTATGTATAATAATATATTTTAAATGCATTATGTATTTTAAAATATAACATACTGTATATTATAAATATATATTTATAATATATTTAAAATTTATTATATATTCATACATTTATGTATATATACATGTATGCATGATATATAAATATTTATAATATGTGATAATATGTATTATTTATAACATTTATAAGATGTAATAAATATATATGATACATATATGGAATAAATTTCACATATTATGAATTATAAATATCACATATAATATAGGAGAAATATGTGATAAATTTATAATAAAAAATTTACTGTTGATAAGGAGATTTTATATTGTTAAGATGTTAGCATTTCCTAACTTGATCTATAGATTCAAAACAATCTCAATTTTTTTAAAAAGCAAGTTATTTAGTGGAAATTGACAAACAAATTCTAAATTATATGGAGAGTCAAAAGACCCAGAGTGTCAACACAATATTGAAGGAGAAGAACAACATTGGGGCCTGGAGACATAACAGTCATAGAGCACTTGCTTAGCCATGTGCAAAGTGCTGGGTTTCATCCCCAGCACCGAATAAAATAGAAGTTGGAGGACTAAAGGACTGATATCTCTTGACTTCCTGGCTTTCTATAAGGCTACAGTAATTAAGAAAGTGTGATGTGGGTGAAGAAAAGACAAATAGATCAATGAAACAGAATAGAGAGCTCAGAAATAGACCCATATTCATTCTGTCAACTGACGTTTGACAATGGACTCAAGATAAAGTAATACAGAAAAGACGATCTTAACAAATGTTCTGGAACAGTTTGACATTCACATGCAAAAACAAAAATCCAGATACAGACTTCTAAAAAATGAATTTAAAGTGATTATAGATACAACTGCAAAACGAAAAACTATAAAACTCTTGGGAAATAGCTTAAGAGAAAATTTTGGAGTTTGGTGACAATTTTTAAATACGACACCAAAGGCAAGGTCTATGAAAAAAAGATAAGTCAATAATTGACAAGTTGAACTTTATTAAATTAAAAGTTTCTTCTCTGTGAAAGACATTCTCAGAAAAATAAAAAAGTCACTGACTGGGAGAAATTATCAACAAAAGACAATCTGATAAAGACTATTATCTGGGCTGGGGTTGTGGCTCAGTGGGAGAGTGCTCACCTCGCATGTGAGGCACTGGGTTCAAACATCAGCACCATATAATATAAATAAATAAAGATATTGTGTTCATCTACAATTAAAAAAAAAAGACTATTATCCAAAATACACACTGAACTTTTAAAATTCAACAGAAAGGAAACAATCAACTTATTTTTAATTGTATTGTCAACATGTAATATTTCTCAACTCTAAAAATAAATGAGCTGTCAAACCATAAAAAGAATGCAAGAAACTTAAATGTGGATTACTAAGTGAAAGAGGCCGACCTGAAAATGCTACACACTACATGATTCCACCACTTAGTGAACATAATGGAAAAGGCCACCCTATGGAGACAGCCAAAAGGGATTCCTAGGAGCTCTAAGAGAGGGAGGAATGAATAAACCAAGCCTGGAGGAGTTGGCGGCAGCTATGATACAGTATTTTTGTCTTTTATAAGTGTTTCCAAAACCACAGGACCTGCAAAATCAAAGGTGAACCCTATTATGCCTCACTGACCTTGGGTGATAATGATGTGTCAATGTGGGCTCAGCAAATGTGACATATTAACACTCTGGCTTAGAATACTGAAAATAGGTAAGGCTGGAGGGGTTAGGGAAGAAGAGGTGAAGAGAATCCATGCATATTACTCAATTTTACTGAGAATCCAAAATTCTCTAAAATATAAAGTGAACAAGTAACAACAACAAAATCAAGGAATATACAACATGACCAAATAGCATGTATTCTTGCAATGAATGCAAGGGTGATGATTCGACATAGGAGATTCAATCAATGGGATGTACCACATGAAGAGAATGAAGGGGAAAACCTCCACACATGAACATTACGATTGATACAGGGCAAAAACATTTGACAAAATTCAATACCCTTTCATGATAAAAATACTCAATAAACTAATTCTGAAAAGAAACTCCTTCCACACAACAATAACCATACATGAAAATTTCCCAGATAATGCCCCAGTCAACACTAAACAACTAAAAGACTGCCTCTACTATGAGGGAAGAGACAATGATGCTTACTGTCACCACCTCTGTTCCACATATATTCAATAACTCACCTTATAACAACTTGCTGTCTTGAGGTTCCAGTCTACTGAGGGCAAAAACTTCCTTTCACAAGAAAAGCATGAATCCCTCTTAACATTTTCTAATCTTAAAGGCACTTCCTCCCAAAGCCACTGTTTTAGTCAGCTTTTCATCATTGTGACCAAAAGACTTATCAAGAACAATTTTAGAGAAGGAAAAGTTTATTTGGTGCTCATGGTTTCAGAGGTCTCAGTCTCATGGTTTCATTCTTTGGGGGCTGAGGAAGGCAGAACATCATGCTGGAAGAGTGTGGCACAAGAAAGTAGGTCAGGACATGGTATTAGGATGCAGAGAGAGCACTCTTCCCTTACCACAGACAAAATATATACCAGAAGACACACCTCCAATGATCTACCTCCTGCAGCCACACCCTACCTGTCTACAGTCACCACACACCTCATCTCATTTAGGCGATTAATGCACTGATTGGGTTAAGGCTCTCAAAACCCAATAATTTCACCTCAAAACTTTCTTGCATTGTCTCACATGTGAGCTTTGGGGAACACTTCACATCCAAACCACAACAGCCACCACATTGGGGACCAGGTGTTCACATGAGTTTGGCAGGGACAAATCAGATTAAAACCATAGCAGGTATCTTTGCATCCTACCAGGTTTCTGAGATCACTAGACATATCATGGAGCTAAGGAAGGGTGAAATAATTTAGCTGAGGGTTCTCCACAGTTCTTTGAATAGCACAGGAAAGAGGCCTCATGCTCCTAATCCCAGGGTTTTCTGAATCCTATTTTCCTTCTCTTGAAATACTTTCAGTCTTTATTGCATAAACTAAAGCTTATTGAAAAAATAAAGCAAGGTTTCCAGGTCTCCTCCTCACCCCGACTCCCACTCTGGAAGCCAACATGACATGATGAAAGGCTGCCCCATCCTGCTGGCCCCTCAAGTGTCCCCTCCTCTCCTCCCTTACCCTTCCTATTCTCTAAAGGGAACTGGGGAGGCTCATATGAGCCCAGTGAGCTCTGCCTGGAGTTGCCACCAGCTCCTTGATGAAGCCATCCAGATTTAGCATGGGATATATGATCTTAAAGAGCCTAGCAGTCATGAGGCTATTGCTAGGAAGACAGAAAGTGAGGATGCATCTCTCTTCTCATGAGATGTTTGGTTTTTCCTAAATATGAAGAGCAAGAACTTATGAAGCTCTAAATGGTGGTTGGAACTTGTGCTGATAAGGAAAACTGGTCCAAATTCAATATTCTTCAGTGCTTTGCACATCAAATGCTTTGGCCCTATATTAGGGCAACATTGTTGTCCTTGGAGACTGGAATGGATGAATAATCTGCACACATCCTGAACTGTATATATACAGTGGGTTTTGGTTAAAGAGCTTTTGTTGACTCTTGGGTTCAGAAAACTAAAAGTCTCTGGGTTGGAAAGTGCCCAGGGCCAGTTGCTTCATGTGCTTTCTTATCAGTAGGTCAGCAGGACAGGTTTCATTGTTTGTTGCCTTATACTCCCAGGATCCTAAAGAGTATATACAATGACCTGCCAAGTCCCTATTCTGAGAGGGTTCAGAAGAAAGAGTGTAAGTGCAAGCCCTGGGCTAGCTCCTGGTCAGACACTGCACAGCACTCAACCCTGATCCATCATAGAGTCTCAAGGAACTTTCTGAGAGGTGAGAAAAAGGTTATAGGAGACCTTTGGGATTATGAATGTTAGATATGGAAAATGACAAACCCCAAAATAGTATGGCCTGGGAAAAGGAAGTGAGGAAGAAAGCAACACATTAATAACATTGATCCTTTCCCAATACATTCTTTCCTAGTGACAAGACAAGCCCTGGGGAGGAGATATCCATCAATCCTCGAATTACAGTCTCTGGGAAAAGGCCAAGCATTAATCCTTCCCCAAACAAATTCTACCTAGATCCTCCATCTGCCCCAATAAAGATAAATTTTGATACTGACCATTGACACAAGACCCTCCACATTTCACCAACAGATCCCAAATTCCTAAGTGCTCAAACTGACATACTCATTAAGTTACCTCTCAGCATAACCCACATAAGCACAAACTCCCCCGTTGGCCAGTGGCTCAGTTTCCACCAGGAAAGTGGGTCCACCAGAGGCATGACTTCATTCCTGAATAAAGGCTTCTGCTGGTCCATGAAGTTTGTGTCTGGTCCTATCCTTGTTCTAACAATGGAAAGTATGTACTTTGGATTTAAATAAGCCATACATGTGTAAGAAAGGCAGAAATGTAGACTTTATTTATTTTTTGGTACTGGAGATTGAACTCAGGGGCACTTGACCACTGAGCCACATCCCCAGCCCTATTTTGTGTTTTATGTAGAGATAGGGTCTGAATTGCTTAGCGCTTCACCGTTGCTAAGGCTGGCTTTGAACTCGTGATTCTCCTGTCTCAGCCTCTCTAAATGCTGGGATTATAGGCTTGCGCCACTGCGCCCGGCTCAGAAATGTAGACTTTAACCAGAGGCCTAGCTTCTATTATTTGGTAGAAAAATATCTGTTCAGGGAACACATATCATGCTAGTCTTTTCTGTTGAAAAACTGCATAGACAAAATCCATCATTTAATAGGGTGCATTGGGCTCCTGGTTGGCAGAGTCAGCAGTATGAAGGGGCCCACACTGTCTCTGCTCACAAACATTTAGCTTGAATTGAAAATACACCATCATTTTGCTGAACTAACTAACCAATTAATTTGTTTCAAACTGTCAATCCAAACATAAGAAGTATATCAGAAAGTTTACTAAACATAATTGAAAAGATTTACAAAGGAGGAAACCATATAAAAGGCCTGTTTTATTGATTCATTTGCTTATCAGTAAGCAATTTATGTTTCATGAGGAATTTTTCTCATTGGAAATCAATTTTATTATTTGCCAGTGTGTTTTTGCTGCATGAATTCACCAACCCAAGATGTGGCCCTAAATAATTTATGTTCAGTCAAGAAATATACTGTATTTTTAAATGTATCACTACATTTTATTTAAAAATTTATGTGATGGAATACTGTATACACAAAAAAATGAAAAAGATGAACTTGATATAAGTGCTAAAATGCAGGTAAAGTTACAAAGATTACATAGTATAAAGGAAGAAAGACTCAAGATAATCCTCATATGATTTCACACATGAAATTTTAAAACAAGAAAAATAAAACTGTAATGATCAAAAGCATTCCCCACATATCAAGAAAAGTAAGGAAATGTTGATTTTGTATATCAGAAGACTGCTTCATTTAGGGGTTTGGGAAAGCTGGAGTTTTGGAATGTATAGTCCAATTAGTCATCAGAATGTTCATATAAATTTGGTGTAATTTTCTGTATGAAAGCCCAAAATTATTAAGGCAAATAAGTATAAATATGAAACTTCCATCAAGAGGATGCATATAAGAACAAAATATGAAAATTTGATGTGGAAGCAGAAGGGTTAGTGTATGTTAAGAAAAGAAGACAAAGAAAAGTTACATATATGTTAGGTCATATATGCAAGAAATAATAACTAGTAAGACAAAAAGATAATACATATAAAATAATAATTATACTAAAGATTATAAATCTCATATCAGATAAATTAGTAAATTCCAACTATGTATCATCTATTTGAGAAAAAATTAAAAATAAGGAAGAAAAGTCTTAAATAATGTAGAAAAAATATACCTGATAATGTGGAACTTTTTGATAAAGAGAAAATATGTCAATACATCATGGAAGGATAGAGTCCATCAGAAATTGAGTGTTAAAGAGAATGAAGATGCTAGAACCATCAGAATGTATTCCCATATGATATTCTACACATATTTATAGTAAATAATTGTAAGAAATAACTAAGATTTGTGGGTAGGAATAAATTACTCCTACATATTCTTTCAGAAATGATAAATCAAACAGACAAAATTATAGTGATATTATAAAATGTAAGAGTCAGAAGTTACATATATCCTGGTTTTGCATTGTTGATCAGAGAAAAAGCTATAACCACTAGAGCAAAAGTGAGTCCACAATGATGTCATAGTTTTCTGAATTGCCTATGGTTGTGTATACATTAATCTGCTGTAGAAATCTTTATGACAAGGGATTGACAGCAAATCAGTCCCTACAGAAAACAGTTTCAGTGAATACTGGCTTAATTTCACCAAGAAGTTATGTTATGGTTTAGATGTGGTGTCCCACAAAGCTCACATATGAGATAATGCAGGAAGTTTTGGAAGAGAAATCATTGGGGTATAGCCTTAACCTAATTAGTGAATTAGCCCCTGATGGGATTAACTGAGTGGTAACTGGAGGCAGGTGAGGTGTGGCTGGAAAAAGTGGTTAATTGGGGGCATAGCTTTGGGGTATATGTTTGGATCTGGCAAGTGGAGTCTCTCTCTCTGCTCTCTGATCATGATGTGAGCTCCAAGGAATGGAGCCAGCCTTCTTTGGACTAAAGGTCTCTGAAAACGTGAGTCCTCAAATAAACTTTTCCTCCCCTAAAATTGTTCTGGTCAGATCCTTGAGTCACAGCAGTGAAAAAGCTGACTAAAACAAGGTACATAAATGATAGCTGTGTAGATTCATAAGTCTCAAATAAGATACAAATAAGTCCCTTGCCTGTCATTTCTAGATACAAATAACTCCCTCGCCTGCCCTCCTTCTTGCTTGGTTCTTTCATGAAATCTGTCTGGGAGAGAGGGACAGGGTGGGAATCATGCAGGGATGTGGTTAGCAAGCTGACCTTCTTTTTTGGCTGTTTCATTGCTGGTTTGTTAAAATGCACAGAGCCTGGGCTGAAAACCACAAGCAAGTTAATATAAGAGAAAGTCAAGCTGTGTGCTGTGCTGACATTGTCACCCATGGCCCCCAGTTGCTGAGGCTGGGAATCCAGGCAAGCCCTTTTCCTCACACCACCCATAATTCCTCAGACCTAAGCTGATACATAAAACACTGCTCTATGTGGTTATATGACTCCTGTGAAGAATTTTTTCTCCCAATTAGCAGACTTAATCCTGAAATATTTATGCATTTAAAGAAGCTAGGGATAAAAAAAATGGCTGTTAATTAAAATGATTACTTCAGAAAGAGTGAATCATATGATGCTGATTTATTATTATTATTATCAGTGTGGTCTCTTTGATCACAGCAGCTCACTTGTACACAGTTGAGTAATCATGTATTCTTTAATTCTGTAATTTCTAGTGCTACAAGATAACTATGGAGCAATTGAAAGCCCATCTTGTCAGAACTTTTGAAATTACAAGGAGCTTCTGAACACTAATTGCTTTTAATCATCCAATGTACTGTTTTGGCATTCTCCTTAACAGCTTTCAAAATTGAGTCAAAGCACACAGGGTTGAAAACAGCAGAGAAGGACCTTGATAGGAAGGTATCATTGTGGGGAGGGTGGGGCAGAGTGGGCAGCATGCTGGCTGAGGCTAATGTGAAAGGAACTTGCAGACATGACTTTAATCAGTACTTTCATTAATTAATGCTTTTATTATTATTTTCCATCATCCATTTTTACCTACTTTCTACCTCTGTCTTGTCTGGTATTTTGTCTAAAGGTTTTTGTTTGTTTGTTTGTTTTTTAAGGTTGATTAATATTTTGTTATCTGTTCTACTGTCTGGTGTCCTGCTTCTATTCCCATGTCTCAAAGACCTTGTGTGAGCCCACCCCCATGGGCACACTTGCCTGGGAACACTGCCCTTCTTCCTGTCTACCAGTTTTTCAAGTACCCCTCACCTGGCCAGATGGCTTTCCCACATGAAACCCCTTCTTGTCCAAGGAAACAGAAGCAAATGGGAGCAGGGCTGCATTCCTGTCCATTGTTGATTTCACAAATCTAAGCCAAGGGCCTGGACAATCAGGTTGGCCACACTGGTCTTTTCCTTGTCGATAGAATTAGTCTTGGTCTCCTTGCCTAAATTTCAAATTTTGGAGTCTGTTTTCTGTATAAGTATGTTTTGCCTTTAAGCATGTGGTTAGTGATCTCATTCTTAGTTAATATTTAATCTTAAAACTGACTTTATTTTAATAAAAAATAAAGATATAAGTGTTCAAGATTAACAAAAATATCAAATAGAGCAAAAGTACATACTATGACAATTAGCCCAGTTCCACCTTGGTAATAAGGTGCAGTTTCCTCCCCAGAGAGATTTAAGCCTAAAAGCTTTGTTTTATGTTTATTTCATGTTACTTCACATTTTTTGTTTCATATTTGTTTAACTTTTAATAAATAATATATGCAAATACAAGTATTTTTATTATGCAAATTTTTAAGATAGTATTTTTCTATGCCAAAGTAAATGTTATGCAAATACTAGTATGCTTTTACTTCTACATGAAAGTATATGTATTTTTTCTGTATTCTACAGTCTTTATACTTCAAATTACATTTTAGAGATAATCCTACTGTATCAAAAATAAAGACTTAATTCTTTTTCTAACAAATGCTTGCTGTTTCTTTGTAAGAATAACTCTTAATTATTAGCTAGTTCCCTACTGATTGTTTGCTTAGATCCTGATTTTCTCCTACAAAATCATTCTTGTACATTAGTCTTTGCACAGAAGAGACCATATCTTCTTGTTAAATTTCCAGACTGGAAATGGCTGGGACAGAATGTGGTTCATTTCAAATTTAGGAAGATGTCACCTAATTGCCCCTTTGAAAGGTCACATAAAATTGGCCTCTGACTCAGCATGGTGGTATTGCCTGTCATCTCAGGGGCTCAGGAGGCTGAAGCAGGAGGATCACAAGTTCAAAGCCAACTTTAGCAACTTAGCAAGACTTTGTCTCTAAATAAAGTATTAAAAGGGCTGAGATGTGGCTCAGTGGTTAAGCACCCCTGGATTCAATCTCTGGCACCAAAAAAAAAAAAAAAATGACTATGCCTAATTATCTTATTTTTCTAGACAATTTTCTAGACTTTGGGGAAAAAAATCACATTTTCTGAATGTTTTTGTTAATTATTTTGGTATGTTAAAATACATAACTATATTTTGCAAAATAGTGACATTTTGCCTTTTCCATCCCATGTTAGGCTTTTTTTATTCTTGTCTAAGGTAAGTGACAAGGCAAATATCTAGTGCATTTCAGAACAATGCTTCCCTATGTAGGTGGATGTTCTTGGTTTGTCCTCACCTTTAAGGAAAGGTGCCAGGTTGCTTGCAGGAAGCATATGGTTCAAATTGTCCTCAGAAGCATATACAAATAATATAAACCCAGCTATGGATCACTATGTTAACAATTCACCCGTATGCTCATAAAAGCACCATTCCTGATGGTTTCAGCACTTTTGCATAATTATACACTCCTTCTTTGACCCTATGATGAAGCACTTATGACATTTATAGATTTACTAATATTATAATCTTTATGGGTCTGGAATGAATTCCACTTGGTTGCACCAAAAGAGCCATCTCACGGGCAGCTGGATTCTTTTTGCCAATACCTTCCGCCAGACTCCTGCACTTAGTGTCTTGAATATTTTGGGGGCTGCTTTTTGAAAGTCTAGGGTACAGACAGAACAGTTCTTTTCCTTCCTTATCATCCCTCTACAGAAACAGCCATGGTACCCTATGCTTCCTGACTCCATGTTGCCAATCAGTCCTTTCTTTCTTGCACTCTAAGAGATTAAATTGTCAGGGAAAAAAAATGAGTCAAGGTATAATCAGATGGTCTGCTTCTAAATGGAAGCCACCTGCAAGGATATATGTAGATCTAAAACCACCTGCTAATACTCTGCCTGCTCATGCCTGCTGTGAATGAGATCATTAGATCTTTACCCAACGCTTCCCTGGAAAAGAGACTGCTACCTACTCCTGCCAACATGATAGGCACCACTCCTTGCTCAATTATTCCCTCTGTTCAGATAGAGTATCTTGTTTACAGTCCCATGCTTGTGATTTGATGATCTGTGAGTTCTTAGTGGAGTCAAGTCTGTGAGTTTCCTGAACTGAGTTTCCCCATTACAACTTTTTGCCCCCTTCTTTGATTTTTCTCCTAATCTATTCCTTGGTTTAGCTTTTAGATGTTTCCCTATATGGGCATACAAATTCCTGAAATATTCCTCCCCTTCATTATTACCTTCTTGTTGCACATATCTTTGGGGCAGGATACCCCTTCTTCTGGCATCTTCCAGTAGCACAATGCAGCTCAGAGAAAGGGTCACTTAGAATTCAATGAACTTCACAGCAAATCATTTTCTCTTTCTTTTCTGTGCCATATCCCTCTTCTCGCCAGTATTCCAGCATTGATCCTCCTCATATCCTATTTTCCTGTGACTTTCTGGCCAAGGCATTTTTCCTACCATCTTTAGGATTCTTTTATTCTCTCTAATAATCAAGAGACTACGTGCAGCCAGGTGCTGTGGCACACACCTGGAATCCCAGAACTTTGCAAGGCTGAGACAGGAGAATGGCGAGTTCAAAGCCAGCCTCAGCAACAGTGAGGCTGCTAAGCAACTCAGTGAGACCCTGCCTGTCTCTACATAAAACACAAAATAGGGCTGGGGATGTGGCTCGGTGGTCGAGTACCCCTGAATTCAATCCCTGGTACCCACCCTCCAGAAAAAAAAAAAGAGAGAGACCATGTGCTTTGCAAAACCATCCCTGTATTATAAGGGACCTCAGGAACCCAGAGAATGCAGCTTTAATTCTTCTAGGGTACTGCATTTTCTAGAATATCTAGGATTTCTTTATTTTCCTAATATTTAAGGCTTCTAGTAAAATGTAATAAAAAACTCCCAAATTAAAAACATATAACAAAATGCATAGACTTAAACAATTATGGGAAGTTATAGGATAATATATGGGGTTATCTTCTCATTCATTTGCACAGATTCAGTATGGAAAATTGTGTTTGACTATAACAATCTAAAGTTATTTTGGACAGCTAGGCACTGATGCCTTCTGGTTTTTTTTTTTTTTCACCTAAAAGTCAGTAAACACACAGATCTATGAATGCTCATGAGAGCTGGTGAACTATAATCATATTGCTCTAACATTTCTAAATTATCCATGGGTCACAGAGGTTCAAAACATAAAAGAATTTTAAAATTTAAAAAATTTAAAGAAATTTAAAGAAATGATACATATTGGAGGCTATAGATATGTTTAACCTAATCTAAACATTACACAATGTGTGTGTATATATATATATGTGTATATATGTATCAAAATATCACATGCTATCTCATTAATATATACAATTGTTATGTTTTTCTGTACCAGGTAAAAATAAATGTAATTAGAAAATAAAATAATAAAAAAAATAAACTTACCAAATAAAGTAAAAGATAAACTGAATGGAATGAAAATGAAATTAGAACATATCCAAATCTGTGGGATGCAAATGTGGGGAAGATTTCTATCACAAAATGCAAGTTTAGAAATGAGAAGACTTGAGTCCATCTAGACTCTTACCTTAAGAATAACAACAATAAAAAAGATTAAAGAAACCAAAAATGATGAGAAAGATGAAGAGAATAAAGAGAAGAGAAATCAGTAAAATAGAACAGAGAAATAATAGAAAAGATCAAGTAAATGAGATTTGTATAGATTGGAAAGATCAGTAAAACTGACAAGAGGGAAGACTCAAATAACCACTATCATGTATCATGAATGAAACACTGGCCATCACTACAGACCTTTCAGACATCAGAAGGAGAATAAGCCAATACTAAGAATAGCTAGCTCTGCACTCAACATTTGTCCAATTATATGAATGAAGCCTTTCCTCAAAAACCATAAACTACCACTGGTTACAATGGTGAACATCTGTAATACCAGGCACTGGAGAGGCTGAGGCAGGAGACCACAATTTAGAGGCCAGTCTAGGCACCTTAGTGAGACCCTGTCTCAAAACACAAAATAAAAAGGTCTGGGGATATAATGTAGTGGTAGAGCACCCCTGCGTTTAATCCCCTGTACCCACAACCCATAAAACCAACCAACCAACCAACAAAAAACAAAACTACTGCAAACAAACCAATAATAAATAAAAATTCACCTAACTCTATTACTATTAAGGAAAGAGGTTACAATTACTTATTCATTTTATGAATTAACCTAATAAAAAATCAAAGATAGTACTAAAAAAAAAAGATGAAACTTTAAATCAATGGATTTAAAAATCTTTAACAAAGTAAGAACAAAAGAATTAAACACCATCAACAAGTGGGGTAGATTTTAAGGAAGTAATCTGGTTCCATATTCAAAAATTAATCATTGTAATCCAACACATCAACAGACTAAAGAAGAAACCTGGCTTGATCGTATCATCCAATGCAGAAAAGTATTTAGTAGAATTGAACACCCATTCATGATAAAATCAGTCATAAAATATTTAGAGCAGAACATCCTCAACTTGATAAGAGCATCTGCTAAAAGTAGCAGATGAAAGTAGCAGGATGCAAAGTGATATATTATACAAACAAATCAAGGAAAAGCAGGAGTGATTTTAAAGATCAGATATTGTAGACTTCAGAGCAAAGATTTTTTTGTTTGTTTGCTTTGTTTTGTTTTCATTCTTTTAATTTGTAGTAGTAAGGATTGAATCCAGGGTTGCTCTACCACTGAGTTGTATCCCCAGATTTATTTTGTATTTTGATGCAGGGTCTTGCTAAGTTGCTAAATCTGACTTTAATCATGATTTGCTGCGATTACAGGCATGCAACACCACGTCTGGCTCAGAACAAAGATATTCAATGAGTTAGATAAAAGAAATAGGATAAAACTAAAAAAGAAATTAAAAACTTGTCCCTTACAAAGTATCAACAGAATAGATAATATACTTGCAACCTTGAGGTAAAGCATAAATAAACCAAATAGGAAATGATAATGGAGATATAACTGTTAAAAGAGAGGAAAAAATCTAAAAAATCAAAGGACACCCTATTTTTCAGTTCTACACAGAAAAGATACACAAATTGAAAATCTGAATAAATAAGTAATTTCCCAGGAAAAATATTATTTTATCCAACTGGCTATGATAATGATAAAAAATCTAAAGAGACACATTTACATATAATAGGGAATATCTTCGTTGAGTCTGTGCCCCACTTCACCCAGCACACCCACAAATCTTAGCCCAGATGCTTAATAAGGCTAACATGGGTAAATAAAAATCAATAATGGTTAATACTGAAATGTCAAGGGTAAAATATTTCTTTGCTATATGAATTCTATATTCTCAATCATAGACAAATAAGAGAATATCCCAACATTTTTGTCATGAAGCAAATATAATTTTATACAAAACAGGAAAATACAAATAGATACCACCTATACACATAGTTACAAAAATTTCTAGACGTGATCATAGCAAACAAAACCTAATAGTTCTGAGATGACATTTTAACCCACCACATTTCAAGAAAAATTACAGTGAATCACACAGCAACTTGTGGGAAAAAAGCAAAACAACACCACCTTATGCAAAAAAAAAAAAAATTGTCAATATCTAACAACACTTCTTTGCATTGCCTCTTAGCCATCTCAATTCTAGGACTTTATTCTGAAGATTTCCCTGAAGAAATATAAATCATCTGATGCTCCTGTGTATTTACTATGGCCTTATGTAGTGCACCAACATATTGGAAACAATCCAAATGTATGTCCAGAGAGGATTGCCTGAGTAAACCATGGTATTACCATACATTGGGCCACCCTGATGGCAGACACCTGCCATGGATGACATGTAGAATAAGGAATCATTTCCAGATTATACTGAAAAGTGAAAAAAAAAAGAATGAAAGAAAACCAGGTATAAGGCAGTATAAATAAAATGCCTCATTTTGTATAAAATAAAAAGGGAGATACTGTTGTGGTATAGACATAAAGTGACCCCCAAAGGTCATGTGTGAGACAATGAAAAAATGTTTAGTTGTGACAATAGTCTCAATAAAACAAACAAGCAAACAAAAACCTAGGAATAAATCTAACCAAGGAGGTGGAAATCTCTACAATAAAAACTATAGAATATTGAATAAAGGAATTAAAGAAATTGAAGAAGACCTCAGAAGATATGAAGACCTATCATGTACATGGATAGGCAGAATTCATATTGTTAAAATGGTCACACTACCAAAAGCAATATACAGATCCAATGCAATATCCATCAAAATACCAATGACATTCCTCACAGAACTAGAAAAAACAGTCCTAAAGCTCATTTGGAAAAATAAAAGACTAATAATAGCCAAAGAAATTCTGAACCATAAAAGCAATCCTGAAGGCATCACAATACCTGACTTCAAATTATACTACAGAGCTGTAATAACAAAAGCAAACGCATGAGCCAATGGTACAGAATAGAAGTCACAGAGACAAACCCATAACTACAGTCATATGATCCTTGACAAAAATGTCTAAAACATACATTAGAGACAGTCTCTTTAACAAATGGTGCTGGGAAAACTGGTTAGTTATATGTAGAAGAATGAAACTAGACTCTTATCTTGCACAAAAGTCAATTAAAATGTATCAAAGATCTAAGAATTAGAACAGAAACTATGCGATTTATGGAAGAAAATGTAGAGTTGATATTCCAGCATATAGGCACAGGGGACTATTTTCTAAGACCCCTGAATCTCAAGAAATAATGGCAAGAGTTAATAAAAGGGATAGCATCAAATTAAAAAGACTCTAAACAGCAAAGGGAACAGAAAAATGAATAGAGAACCTGTAGAATGTGAGAAAATATTTGCTAGCTACTCTTATGACAGAGAATTAATATCTAGAATATATAAAGAATTCAAAAAACTTTACACCAATAATCAGATAAGCCAAATAATAAATGTACAAATGAAATAAAAAGACCCTTATCAGAATAAGTACAAATGTTCAATGAATATATAAAAAAAATATTCAGCATCATTAGCAATTAGGGAATGTAAACCAAAACTACACTGAGATTTTAACTCACACCAGTCAGAATGGCAACCATCAAGAATAATGCTACAGAGGATGTGGGGAAAGGGAACACTAGTATAACCACTATGGAAATCAATATTGAAGTTGCTCAAAAGACTAGGCATGAAACCAAGAGATGATCCAGCCATCCACTGGGTATTTATCTTAAAGAATTAAAGTCATCATATTATAGTGACACATGCATACCCATGTGTACAGCAACACAATTTATAACAGCCAAACTATGTAAATATTCATGGTGTCCATCAACAAATGAATGGAAATGAAGAAAGTGTGGTATATATGCACAATGGCATTTTATACAGCCATAAAAATGAAATTCTGTTATTTGCAGGAAAATGGATGCAACTAGAGAGCATTATGTTAAGCAAAATAAGTCCAACTCAGAAGGTCAAAGGTCATATATTTTCTTTCATATGTGGAACCTAGAGATAAAAAAGGTCAAGAAAGGGGAAAATCCCATGAATATAAAAGGGAGATCAGTAGAGGTAAGGGACCAATTAGTGGAAGGTGGGGAGGGAGGGAATGCTGGGGAGTGACTGGCCAAATTATATTGTTATATTGTGTCCATATATGAATATGTAACAATAAATCCCATCATTGTGTACAACTATAATACACCAACAAAAAATTGGAAAAAAAAAAAAAGTTCAGAGGTGATATGATTGGGTTATGAGAGCCTTGACCTAAGTAGTGCATTAATCCACTGGTTAGTATTAACAGGCAATAAATGTAGGCAAATAAGGTGTGACTCAAAGGCCACTGAATGAAAGCCTTTGGGGTTTATATCCGTCCCTGCTGAGCAGAGCTCTCTGTTTCCTCATTGTCATGTATGGGCTACTGTCCTCCACCATATCCTTCTGCCGTGATGTTCTCCCTCACCTTCAGCTAGAGCAATGGAGCAGCCATCTATGCACTGAGACCTCTGAAACTTTTCTCTGCATTGTTCTTATCAGCTCTTTTTGGTCACAGCAATGAAAAGCTCATTAAAACATACACATGCATAAGTTGTATATATAAAGATGTATGATTTTTGCTCTGTTTTGCTTTAGCAAAAAAATACTGACAGAATAGTATTGAATAAGTCATAGGCCAAATGGCAGCATATAAAGATTGAAATTAAACTTCGTGGAGTATATGTTTTTGTAGTGTTTTTTTTTAAAGTTAGAGTTATTATGGCCATCATATTCCATCACCCTTGCTGTCCCCATGCCCTCTCCCCCCTTACACCCCTGTGAACAGAGATCCACCATTGTTCCCATGTCCTTCCCCACATTATGGATCAGCACCCACTTATCAACGAGTACATTTGGCATTTGGTTTTCTGAGATCGGCTTCCTTCACTTAGCGTGATATTCTCCAACTCCATGCATTTACCAGCAAATGCCATAATTTTATTCTCTCTTATTGCTGAGTAATATTCCATTGTGTATATATACCACAGTTTCTTTATCCAGTCATCTATCGAAGGGCATCTAGGTTGGTTCCACAGTTCAGCTATTGTGAATTGAGCTGCTATAAACATTGAAGTGGCTGCAGCACTGTAGTACGCTGTTTTTAAGTCTTTTGGGTATAAACATAGCAGTGGGATAGTAGGCTCAAATGGTGGTTCCATTCCAAGTTTTCTAAGGAGTCTCTATACTGCTTTCCAGATTGGTTGTACCAATTTGCAGTTCCACCAGCAATGTATGAGCGTGCCTTTTTCCCCACAACCTCGCCAACACTTATTGTTGTTTGTATTCTTGATAATTGCCATTCTGACTGGCGTGAGATGGAATCTTAGGGTAGTTTTCATTTGCATTTCTCTGATTGCTAGAGATGTTGAACATTTTTTCATATGTCTGTTGATGGATTGTATATCTTCTTCTGTGAAGTTTGTGTTCAGCTCTTTGGCCCATTTATTGATTGAGTTGTTAGTTTTTTTGGTGTTAAGTTTTTTGAGCTCTTTATATATCCTGGAGATTAGTGCTATATCAGATGTATGTGTGCCAAAGATTTGTTCCCAGGATATCGGCTCTTTGTTCAATTCACTGATTATTTCTTTTGCTGAGAAGAAGCTTTTTAGTTTGAATTCATCCCATTTGTTGATTCTTGATTTTATTTCTTGGCTATAGGAGTCTTGTTAAGGAAGTATGGTCCTAATCCGACATGATGAAGATTTGGGCCTTTTTTCTTCTATTAGACTTTGGGTTTCTGGTCTGATTCCCAGGTCCTTGATCCACTTTGAGTTGAATTTTGTGCATGGTGAGAGATAGGGGTTTAGTTTCATTTTGTTGCATATGGATTTCCAGTTTTCCCAGCACCATTTGTTGAAGAGGCTGTCTTTTCCCCAGTGTACGTGTTTGGCTCCTTTATCTAGTATAAGGTAACTGTATGTAAGTGGGTTCATTTCTGTGTCTGCTATTCTATACCATTTGTCTACATGTCTATTTTGGTACCATGCCGTTTTTGTTACTATAGCTTTGTAGTATAATCTGAGGTCAGGTATTGTGATGCCTCCTGCTTCACTCTTCTTGCTAAGGATTGCTTTGGCTATTCGGGGTCTCTTATTCTTCCAAACGAATTTAATGATTGCCTTTTCTATTTCTATAAGGAATGACATTGGGATTTTAATTGGGATTGCATTGAATCTATATATCGCTTTGGGAAGTATGGCCATTTTGACAATATTGATTCTCCCTAAGCAGGAGCATGGGAGATTATTCCATCTTCGTAGGTCTTCTTCAATTTCTTTCTTCAGTGTCTTGTAGTTTGCATTGTAGAGGTCTTTTGCCTCTTTAGTTAAATTGATTCCCAAATATTTTATTTTTTTTTTTTGAGGCTATTGTGAATGGGATAGTTTTCCTAATTTCTCTTTCAGAGGGTTTATCACTGATGTATAGAAATGCAATTTGGGTGTTGATTTTATATCCTGCTACTTTGCTGAATTCATTTATTAGTTCTAAAAGTTTTCTGGTAGAATTTTTTAGATCCTCTAAGTATAGAATCATGTCATCCGCAAATAATGATAGTTTGAGTTCTTACTTTCCGATTCGTATCCCTTTAATTTCTTTCGTCTGTCTAATTGCTCTGGCTAGTGTTTCAAGGACTATGTTGAATAGCAGTGGTGAGAGAGGGCATTCCTGTCTAGTTCCTGTTTTCAGAGGGAATGATTCCAACTTTTCTCCACTTAGGATGATGTTGGCCTTGGGTTTAGCGTAGATAGCTTTTACAAAGTTGAGGTATGTTCCTTCTATCCCAAGTTTTTCTAGTGTTTTGAGCATAAAAGGGTATTGTATTTTGTCAAATGCCTTCTCTGCATTGATTCATAAAATCATATGATTCTTATCTTTAAGTCTATTGATGTAATGTATTACACTGATTGATTTCTGTATGTTGAACCAACCTTGCATCCCTGGAATGAACCCCACTTGATCATGGTGCACTATTTTTTGGATATGTTTTTGTATGCAATTTTCCAGAATTTTATTGAGAATTTTTGCATCTATGTTCATCAGGGATATTGGTCTGAAGTTTTCTTTCTTTGATGTGTCTCTGTCTGGTTTTGGAATCAGGGTGATACTTGCCTCATAGAATGAGTTTGGAAGGGTTCCCTCCTTTTCTATTTCATGAAATAGTTTGAGGAGAATTGGTATTAATTCTTCTTTGAAAGTCTT
>PVHX01021448.1:0-15070 GCA_004024805.1 Geosciurus inauris
GAGCCACATCCGCAGCCCTATTTTGTGTTTTATGTAGAGACAGGGTCTCACTGAGTTGCTTAGCGCCTCGCCATTGCTGAGGCTGGCTTTGAACTCGCAATTCTCCTGTCTCAGCCTCCCTAAGTGCTGGGATTACAGGCGTGTGCCACCGCGCCCAGCAATAAGCCAATACTTAAGGAAGATATGACAGTGTGATCTGGGTTGGGATAGAGACTCTGACAAGTGGAGGAGAGGCTGGGAGGGCCTGTATCCTGGAGCTGATTGACAGAAATACCTAGGCCCATGGTGGCACATACCTATATTCCCAGCTACTTGGAGTGTAAAGCAGGAGGATGGCAAGTTTGAGGCCAGCCTGGGCCACAAGGTAAGATCCTGTCTCAAGGTAAAATAAAATAAAAAGGGCTGAGGATGTAGTTCAGTGGTAGGGAACTAGCCTAGCTTACTTGAGGCCCTGGATTCAATACCCCTCATTTCCAGGGAAAGAAAGATTGGAGGAGTCCTCAGAGAGCTGGGAGGGTACAGCAGACACAGGCCCTGAGGCGGAACTAACTATTTACATAACACTGAGCCTATTCTGTCTTTCATAATGCTTTCCCTCAGCTGGGCGGGTGATATTGGAGAAGCTGAGGCAGGAGCATTGCAAGTTCAAGGCCAGCTTTAGCAATTTAGTAAGAACTTGACTCAAAATAAAATGAGACAGCCTATGGATGTAATTTAGTGGCAGGGCATTGCGTAGGGAGGCCCTGGGTTCAAACTCCAAAACTATGTGCGCGTGCGCGCGCGCGCGCGCGCGCGCGCGCACACACACACACACACACACACACACACACACACGAGCCCAACTTGGTCACTAGTATCTTCTTCTTCGGTGACTGCTGTCTTTGTTCTACACAGCTATCTTTCTCAATCCTTGTTTTTGCCATGCAGATTTTCCAGATATTTCTGAACATGACTGGTGCTAAGAGACCAAATTCCCAGACAGACACCTGGTACACGACTGTAACCCCAGTAATTTGGGAGGATGAGACAGGAGGATAGTTTGAGGTCAGCCTCAGCAATTTATGGAGAACTTTTCTCAAAATAAAAAAATTAAAAAAGGATTGGGGATATAGTTCAGTGGTTGCCAGTGCCCCTGGTTTCAATTCCCAGAACAAAAGAGAGAGAAACAATAGCCTGGCACGATGGCTCACGCCTGTAATCCTAGCATTTTGGGAGGCTGAGACAGGAGAATCTCCAGTTCAAAGCCAGCCTCAGCAACTCAGTGAGACCCTGTGTCTACATAAAACACAAAATAGGGCTAGGGATGTGGCTCAGTGGTTGAGTGCCCTTGAGTTCAATCCCCGGTACCAAAAAAAAAAAAAAAAAAAAAAAAAGAGGGAGAGATAAAGGGATGATAGAGAGAAAAGGTACATTTTGCCCAAATGAAGCTCCCTAGGATGGGGGAGGAGTGCCTCAGGAGAGAAGGTTCTAGAAGACTCAGGCATCTTACTGAGCAAACTCATATAAGGCTCTGGCCTTGTGTTTCTATACCAGAATTAGAATCTGGCTGAGGAATGGTCATCATGGGAATGCATATTAACATATTAATATGCTGGGTTTGCTGTGAATTTTTTCAGTGTTCTGTAAAAAAACAAAAACAAAAAACTCAAAACATATTAGTCAATTGTTCTACCACTGAGCTCCATGCCCAGTTCTCTTTATTCTTCACCTTTTTTTTCACTCTTCCATCCACTACAGCCTGAAACAGGTTTTTTTTAGCAACCTGAAACAGGTTTTTTAGCAAACCCTTATTCAGAGTGATATTGTATTTATTGTATATACTGTATTTATTGTATTTATTGAGTAACTATTGAGTATAAACTACCATTCCAACACTTGCCAGAGCAAGACCTTCCATAAGCTGCTTCTCAGCCTCTGTTTTCATCAGTCAAGTAGGATTGTATCCTCCCTTTTAAGGGAGACAATGGATGAGTGTGTTGTAAAATGGTAATCCTATGCAGACAGAAAGGACAGTCACTTTCCTGGCTGCTGGCTGCAGGCTTCCTTTCTGTGACCTAGTCCTTTCCCCACTGCCAGAGCCCAGCATATGCCCACTCCCCCCACCTCTCCTTGAAAACCTATGTCAGAAGAGCTTGGCTGGAGGCTAGGGGTGCATCCAACAAATTCAAATGCCCAGAGAAGGAGCAGGTTGCAGGGAAAGGAGAGATGATAAATATGTTGGATTTAACAGTTTGGTGACATCTTGAAGGAATTGTCTAGTGGGAAGCTGCTCTGTGCTTGACCTGTTGCAATAGGCTGTGCCTATTTCATGTTCTTTTTTTGGTAACAGTGATTGAACCAAGGAGTGCTTAACTGCTGAGCCACATCTCCAGCCCCTTTTATTTTTTATTTTTCTGTTGAGTCAGAAAGCAGATAAGCAAGCCGGGAACTTGAACTCAGGGGCATTCAACCACTAAGCCACATCCCCAGCCCTATTTTGTGTTTTGTGTAGAGACAGGGTTTCACTGAGTTGCTTAGCGCCTCGGCGTTGCTGAGGCTGGCTTTGAATTTGTGATTCTCCTGTCTCAGCCTCCTTAAGTGCTGGGATTACAGGCTTGCGCCACCGCACCCGGCTCCCTTTTTTTTTTTTTTTTTTTTGGCACCAGGGACTGAACTCAGGGGCACTCGACCACTGAGCCACATCCCCAGCCCTATTTTGTGTCTTATGTAGAGACAGGGTCTCACTGAGTTGCTTAGTGCCTCGCCATTGCTGAGGCTGGCTTTGAACTCGCGATCCTCCTGTCTCAGCCTCCCTAAGTGCTGGGATTACAAGCGTGAGCCACCGCGCCCGGCCCGGCTCCCTTTTATTTTTTATTTGGAGACAGGGTCTCACTAAGTTGCTTAGGGCCTCACTAAATTGCTGAGGCTGGCTTTGAACTTGTGATCCTCCTGCCTCAGGCTTCCAAGTTGATGGGATTACAGGCATGTGCCACCATGTTCCGCTTTCTTACATTTTTTGAAGCATTGTCTGGCACTGAGGCTTGTCTGTTCCTCAAACGTCCAAAATCCTTTTTAAGACGGTTTAAGTTTTGTACAACTTGTTTGGCTCATAAATGGAACCACAATTCTTTTGTCTTATGGAGATACAGGCTTGGAGAGGATGGGAGGAGATAGATCACATATTAGGAGCATTTCCTAGTTCCAGATCAGTCAGTCAGTGGAGGTCAGAGAAGTGTATGCCCTAGACCTTGCTGTAAGGAGGCTCTCCAATTGGCTGGGATGAATGGTTATGGCGGGGGTTGACTGTGTGTATGGGAGTGGGTTGGGATTAGGGAAGACTTCCAAGAGGATGAAAAGGAGTCTGTCCGGTAGAAAGGAAAAAGCAAAGGGAATAGCATGATACATACAGGCTGGATAGAATATGACTGTCCCTGGCACTGGGCAACTGGGAGAAGTGATAAAGGTAGACAGGCAGAAATTAGTGGCTATGACACAGGGGTTTTGGAAAGAGAATGTTTGAGAAGAAAACTTGAAGGTGGGAGCTTGAGTCCTTGAGATTAGAACTGGAGACTGAGGGTCAAGTTAACAGACAGAAGCCAGGTATTTGGGGACAGGAAGGAAACTTTGCCTGAGGGCTGCCTGGCCTCAGATGTGGCCGGGGCTCCCTTGATCTTGAGCTAAAGTCTGATTCAGTTCTGGGGAAACCCCTGAGTGGAGAGAGAAAGGAAGTAACTAACTCCTAGGCTCATGGGAAGGGACTGTTATGGTGTTCATCAACTGCATTTGGGACTAATTGCCAAAGGCCTCAATGCCTCTCCCAAACCCTGACTGTTGAGTCAGAAAGCAGATAAAGCAAGCCGGGAGCGGTGGCGCAAGCCTGTAATCCCAACACTTTGGGAGGCTGAGACAGGAGAATCACAAGTTCAAAGCCAGCCTCAGCAATGGTGAGGCACTAAGCAACTCAGTGAGATCCTGTCTCTACATAAAACACAAAATAGGACTGGGACTGTGGTTCAGTGGTTGAGTGCCCCTGAGTTCAATCTCCAGTACCAAAAAAAGAAAAGAAAAGAAAAGAAAAGAAAGCAGATAAGCAGATGCTATTCCTGTCCAGCAACAACAGAGAGCCTGAAAAGGGAATTGGGGGTTGGAAGTCTGGCTCTGGGCAAGTCATGCTTCCTCTCTAGAACATGGGAATACCATAATAACCATCTTAGAGGAAGCATTCTGGAAAGTAGCCGGCACACAGGAGGATAAGCCACAACTGTTATTGGAACAAGACTATCCTTGCACATTCCAGAAGCAGAATGCTCACGGGGCTTGTGTTCCTAAGGGAGGAACTGGTTTATTTTGGACACTACTGGCAGGGTGAATGTTCTGCACAGACAATCATGTCTGTGCAATCATGTCCTTATCTTATTCCTTGACCTTCCATAGCTCCCTACTGCTTTCCAGCTAAAGCCTAAATTCTTTAACTTAATCAACAAGGCCCTGCATGATGAGGCCTCTGTGGTCTTTCCTACCTTTTTTCTTTCTTTGTTTTTGGTACCAGGGATTGAACCCAGGGCTGCTTTACCCTTGAGCCACATCCCCAGCCCTTTCTATTCTTTTATTTCGTATTTTTTTTGGGAGGGAATACTGGGGATTTAATTTAGGGGTACTTAAACACTGAGCCACATCCCCAGCCCTATTTTGTATTTTATTTAGAGACAGGGTATCACTGAGTTGCTTAGCACCTCGCTTTTGCTGAGGTTGGCTTTGAACTCACAATCCTTCTGCTTCAGCCTTCTAAGATGCTGGAATTACAGGTGTGCTCTACCACACCTGGCTTCTATTTTTTAATTTTGAGACAGGGACTCACCAAGTTGCTTAGAGCCTAAGTTGCTGAGGCTGGTTTTTTTTTTTTTTTTTTTGATAACAGGGATTGAATTCAGGGGTACTTGACCACTGAGCCACATCCCCAGCCCTATTTTGTGCTTTATTAGAGACAGGGTCTCACTGAGTTGCTTAGTGCCTCACCATTGCTGAGGCTGGCTTTGAACTTGTGATCCTCCTGTCTCAGCCTCTTTTATCACTGGGATTACAGGTATGAGCCACTGTGCCTAGCTTGAGCCTGTTATTGCACTTACCACCTCTCCTGGACCCATTTCCTCTGGACATAACTTTCTCAAGGACTCCCCCTAAGTGGGCTGTAGGGGCCTTCTCAGTTCTTCCAGCACTTTCAGCTTCTCTCTTAGCACTAGGCTCTCTATCTTGTTGCCCTTCCCACAAGGCTCTGAGAAGGAGCTCAGTATTTATGGAATTAATGAATGAAAGAGCATTCTAATAAAAAAAAAGTTCTAATAAAAAGGAGGTCTTAGCCGGGTGCAGTGTCACACGCCTATAATCCCAGCATTTTGGGAGTCTGAGACAGGAGAATCGCGAGTTCAAAGCCAGCCTCAGCAAGGGCGAGGCACTAAGCAACCCAGTGAGACCCTGTCTCTAGATAAAACACAAAATAGGGCTGGGGATCTGGCTCAGGAGGTCATGTGCCCCTGAGTTCAATCTCTAGTACCAAAAAAAAAACAAAAAAAGGAGGTCTTTGTACACTGGCTAAATATCCCAACAGGTATTTATTTTAGCAGAGCAGGAATGATCAGGGACCATGATGTATAGATGAGGACACTGAAGCTCAGGTAATCTCACTTTGCCTGGTATGTGAGCCATCATGGTGGGCTTTGCAGTGTCTATAGGGTATGCCTGCTACATGGAGCAAGGAATGGAGGTCAGTCACACCAGATGAGAACCTAGAGACTCAGATATTGCATGAAAGGCTTAATCTTTTGGACTTCAATTCTTCATAGGGCTGGTGAAGGTTAAAGGAACGAATGTGTGTCAAGTACCCAGCACAGTGTCCAAGGCACAACATAGACTCAGTAAATATTTATCGATTCTTTTTTTGGTACTGGGGATTGAACTCAGGGGTACTCGACCACTGAGCCACATCCCCAGCCCTATTTTGTGTTTTATGTAGAGACAGGGTCTCACTGAGTTGCTTAGCCCCTCACTGTTGCTGAGGCTGGCTTTGAACTCGCCATTCTCCTGTCTCAGCCTCCCTAAGTGCTGGGATTACAGGCTTGAGCCACCGCGCCTGGCTATATTTATTGATTCTTATCTCTGTCTTAAGATGGAGGCACAAGCTCAGAAAAGTCCCTGGAGTTGAGAAAACCAACCAGGTAAGACCTGGGTCTATACCCCAGGGCCCCCACCTTACAGAGACACAGCCCTATTCCTTCTTCTCCCACTTCAGGTGTCAGTGTCCTTGAGTGAGTATATGGCCCCATGGAAATCCTTACCTCTGCATTAGCACACATGAAATGCTTGGCCAGGGCCTGGTGAATGGGAAGCTGTATGGGCTACATCACTGCTGGTTGAAAAATCTGTATCCAAGTTCCACTGTAAGAGTCAAGGAGGAAATTTAGATGTCACCCAGGCATCTGAGAAATTTTCCCTGGGATTCTAGTCTTCTCTCCCAAACCTGTCAGTAAAACAGTTTTTCCTCAGCTGTCAAGCCCTTTTGGCCTCCACTCCTCTTCCAGGTGGGATAGGAGGTCACAGAGAAGGGTTTCTGCAGGGCAATGATGTGCAAAGTTTAGCCAACCCCTCTTCACACCTTAGCACCTTTATTTAACTGCCTTTTCCTGAGGCCAGGGATTCTGTGACACAAGCATCTCATCCATTGCTTTCCTAGGACCCAGCATACTACCTAGAATGCAGAAAATGGTTGTTGAAGGAAGCAATGAATTAACATTTCCATCTTTATCAAGTGCTTAGTCTGTAACTAAGCGTAAGCGTAGACTGCTAGCACTTAACTTTACCTTATAGGATCACAGCTGCCCTGTGCTTTGGAAACCATAGATGAGGAAGCTGAGGCTTGGGGTTGTTAAGGGACCAGTTCAAGGCCATACAGTGGCCTTGTGTGGCTAAGCACTGGGAGGGACCCTGATGAATTTGGGGCGATTGGCAGAGGAGGTAATTGTCAGTCAGAAATGATTGGCTCAAATTATTTGGTGTGAAGTAATGTTAGAGCTTCCTCCTTTAATTGTCCAGATGGGGTTCCCAGGAATGGCTTCTCAGCAGAACTAAAGGCTCGTCCCTGTGGGGTCCTTGTGGGGCAGAACGCTGAGGTGCAGTCCCAGCTCTTCTCTGGCTCGCTCTAGTACACAGAAAACAGTCATCTTAACTTTACACCTGGGAATCTTCAGGTACATTAGTCTCTTCAACAGGAGTTCCTCTCCCTGGGCACTCAGGTCAGAGGGTGCTCAATCACTGTGGTCCCAGGGGGCGATTTCTGTCCAACAAAGTCAACTTGCTGTCTTGGTAGGGCTGGCATCCCAGCACTCGAGGAGTGCTAATGGCCTGTTTACCTGTGAGCCTCCATTAGGGCATTGTGGATCTAGGACAGCAAAAGGTTGGGTGCCCCAAACTACGGGCCAGTCATTGGGTGAACGCCAGGTAAGGATGGAGTTTAGCTAGCTCAGCACTGACGCCATGCAGGGCAACGCCAAAAGTGGCCTTTCTCCCTAGTGGGTTCTCGTTAAGAAAGGGAGGAGGGTAACCACTCCATTGGGGCAATAACTATGCACATTTACTAAGCCCTAGGAGGAATGGCAGTCACGTGGCCCTCGAGGGCGGCGCCCTCAGCTTTGAGATGGAGTAAACTCCAAATCTAATCACTGAAGACTTTCTGGAGGAGGCGAAAATTTGATGGTGGTCCACGTGGCTTTCTCTGAAGAGCAAGGATGAACTTCGTGCTCTAGAGACCAAGTTGCTCTTGAGGTGAGGTACTTGCTGAGGGGGAAGCCCAGGAGGCGATGGGGTCCCGGGTCCCAGAAGAGCCTGGGGGGCTGGAGTCGAGGGATCAGGCCCGGCTTGGGTTCCTCAACCTGCCCTTGATTTGTGTTTAAACAATGGGTGTGCCACGACTGTGCTAGGTTGGTGCTGCGGGGGTCCCGGTGGTGGGTGCAGGCGCGGGGGGAGGGCGTTCCAGCGCGGGGGGCGGGGCAGAGCGTCGGTGGCCCGGGTTGCGCCTGAAGTCCTGGCTGGGCCAGTCAGCCAGTCAGCCCTCGCGGTGCAGTTCTGCCGGGGTCCCGATGCCTGGCCCGCAAGGGCGAGGCGCGCGCTCCTCGGGGAGCCCGGCTGCGGTGGCACGAGAGGGCCATCTGCCTGGGTGCAGAGAACTGCAGCGTCTGTGGTGCGAGGCGAGGCCCCTCCCGGCCCCCAGGCCCGCGCGCACGCACCTACTCACGCCCGCCAGCACCCGCGGCCCGAGCCCCTGTGCCAGGCCCAGACCTAGACCAGGCGCGGGAGGCGGTGCAGGGATTAGTGGACCCCTCCCCCAGCGCTCCCCTCGCCCCGCCCGAGGCAGTGAGGACCCCTGGGCCCGAGGGTGGCAAGGGAGCTTCGTCCTGGCGGTGCTCGGGCTGAGGACTCGGCCTCACTGGGCGGGGGCCGTACTGCTGCAGGCCGAGGTGCGGGTGTTCTGTCAGGCTGCAGCCCGGCTCTGGTGTGGGGGGTGGGCTTAGCTTTGGGGTCGCACGGCCTCATCTCTTTGCTGAGGCCACGGCCGATGGGGCAGTGCCCGAGCGGGTAACCCGACCCGGCTCCCCGGAGCCGCTCACCCCGCACGGCCGGGCAGGGGGAGGGAGAGACTAAGGGGGAGGGGGAAGGGAAAGGGTGGTGGGTGAGGGGCTGTGGAGACCGCAGGGCCGAGTTCCCGGGCCGTCTGCACTGCTCTAGGGCGGCTGTCCGCGGCGTCTCGGAAGACACAGCCCCCTGCCTCGCGGGCGTCGAGCCTGCAGCAGGAGTGAGCCCTGGGGCTGCAAAGGCTTGGCTCGGGGAGGCAGACCCGAGCTGCTGCCTCCATTTTGTTTCCTGCTCAGCTTGGTCTGTGGTGGTGGTGGTGTGGGTTTGGGGTGCGGCCGAGCAGGGGGTTCACCTGTGGCCGCGTCTGCTCGGGGCCTGAGGCCTCGAAGACCCCAGCCCAAACCCCCAGGTGAGCCCTGCGTCAGGAGTGGGGGGTTGCCTTGGCCTTGGGCCGAAAGGAGCGGGCTGAGGGCAGGTGCCCAGTGGATGGGGAGCCCGGGCTGTAACCTAAGATGGAGGCCGGGACTAACGCGGGCCCGAGCCGGGCTGCCTGGGCTGTTGGACAGGCCTCAGCCGGGCCAGGTGCTGCCGGGGTTGGGGTTCGAGACGGGTAGGGTGCTGTAGCCGTGTTCAGCTCCTTGCCGGCTCAGCGCCCGCCCTGAGATAAGTGAGGGGATCGGAATGCCACCCACGACGCCCGCAGGCCCGGACACTCCGGGGAGGCGCGCGAGGCCCCTAGAGAGCCTGCCTCAGGCCCCGCCCGGGCCTGCGGGGCCGACCCGTAGGCCCGGGCGGCGAGCGGGCGCGCAGGGGGAGGGGAAGGGGCGGCAGCGGCAGCTCTGTTGATTGGGCAGCGCACTCGCGAGCCCGACTTCACCCGCCCTGAACCCCGAAGAGTGAGGCATGGGAGCGCGCGCGCGCGGTGGGGGAAGGGGTGCGCGCGCACCTGGGGCCTCAGTCGCACGCGGGCCGGCGCGAGGCGCTCGGTGGCACGAGCCGCCGCGGGGGCGCGCGTCGTGGGGGTGTGAGGAGGAGGAGGAGGCGGCGGCGGCGGCGGCGGAATAGGCCGGGGCAGGTCGCGCTCGCTGCCTTCTCTGAAGAGAGACGCGGGGGGAGGGGGGTGCGGCGAGCGGCTCCTCTCTCTCCCCACCGCTCCGCTCGCGCCCCAGTGTAATGAGGGTCACCCCCTCCCCCCAGCCGGCCCGGGAGGGGGCGCGGGGCACGGTAACTAGTGCGCTGGGGTGGGCGGCGGGCGGGCAGGCGCGAGGAGGAGGGAGGAGACGGCCGGGCGGGGAAGATGGTGGTGGCCGTGAGGTGAGGGGCTCTAGGGAGGGCCGGGTGCGGCTCGGGGTTGGTGGCCGACGGCGCTGCAGCTGCGGGCCCCCTCCCCCGCCTCCATCACTACCAGCCGGGCTCAGGCCTAGCTGGCCCGGCTGCCGCGAACTTCCTCCCCGCGCGGCCGTGTCCCGCCGGCCGGCCGGCCGCCCGCGCGCACCTCGGCCTACGCCTCCCACAGGTAGCCGGCCGGGGGGCGCGGGGGCGGCTGCCCTCCGGCAGCAAACTTTGCTTGCTGCTGAATATTGATGAGTACGATCGGCGCTGTTGGGAGGTGCTGCCGCAGCTGCGGGAAGGAGCGCGGCCCGGGCAGGCGGTGTCGGCGTCGGCAGCAGCCATGTTTGTCAAGCTGTAGCAGCTGCTGCTACCCTGACTTGGCTTCACCAGCCGCCTCGGTTTCTTTTGCCGCATCCTGGCCTACGGGCCCTGCAGCTGTGGACAGGGCAAGCCTGCAGTCAGGAAGGCGAACTCCGGGGTGCACCCGCCTCGGCCGACTCGCTTGCGGCCTGTGCACTGCCGCTGCAAAGGCTCCGGCGCTGGCTAGGCGCAGGGTGCAGCGCTATTGTGACCGCTGCGCCCGAGCGAGCCAGGAAGGAGGAGGGGTACCTTTTTGTGCAGCGTCCAGAAGCCCCCCTGAAGTCCCACAGCCCCCTCCCTTCAAGAGATCCGGGTGCTGGACGCCGGCGGGGGAGAAGGAGGACGATTCCTGTTTGAGATTTTAGGAATTTTGATCGCCATCGGGATTTTAATTTTAGTTCAACCCAAGTGTTCACCAGTCTGCAGTGCAGGAAAAAGGGACAGGCTGTTTCCATGTGGCAGGATTTGACCAGCTTCTAAAAGATGGAGTTAGCTGAGGCTCACTGAGGCCATTTTTCCACCTTCAGCCAGGAGAACTTTTTACATCCTTGGAAGTACAGCAGAAAGGCATAGGAGGCCACTAGGCCTTGAGAAATGGCTGCCATTTTGAAGAGAAGAGTCAGATGGCCTTATTAACTCAGATTAATTACTGTGTTTTTGGATTCCAGGTTGATGCTGGCCCAGGATGGATCAGACCTGTGAACTATCTAGAAGAAATTGTCTGCTGCCCTTTTCCAATCCAGTGAATTTAGATGCCCCTACAGACAAGGACAGCCCTTTCGGTAATGGTCAATCCAATTTTTCTGAGCCACTTAATGGGTGTACTATGCAGTTATCGACTGCCAGTGGAACATCCCAAAATGCTTATGGACAAGATTCTCCATCTTGTTACATTCCACTGCGGAGACTACAGGATTTGGCCTCCATGATCAATGTAGAGTATTTAAATGGGTCTGCTGATGGATCAGAATCCTTTCAAGACCCTGAGAAAAGTGATTCAAGAGCTCAGTCGCCAATTGTTTGCACTTCCTTGAGTCCTGGTGGTCCAACAGCACTTGCTATGAAACAGGAACCCTCTTGTAATAACTCCCCTGAACTCCAGTTAAAAGTAACAAAGACGATCAAGAATGGCTTTCTGCACTTTGAGAATTTTACTTGTGTGGACGATGTAGATTCTGAAATGGACCCAGAACAGCCAGTCACAGAGGATGAGAGTATAGAGGAGATCTTTGAGGAAACTCAGACCAATGCCACCTGCAATTATGAGCCTAAATCAGAGAATGGTGTAGAAGTGGCCATGGGAAGTGAACAAGACAGCACAACAGAGAGTAGACACGGTGCAGTCAAATCGCCATTCTTGCCATTAGCTCCTCAAACTGAAACACAGAAAAATAAGCAAAGAAATGAAGTGGACGGCAGCAATGAAAAAACAGCCCTTCTCCCAGCCCCCTTTTCGCTAGGAGATACAAACGTTACCATAGAAGAGCAATTAAACTCAATAAATTTATCTTTTCAGGATGATCCAGACTCCAGTACCAGTACATTAGGAAACATGCTAGAATTACCTGGAACTTCATCATCATCTACTTCACAGGAATTGCCATTTGTAAGCAGTTTTTGGTACAACTTAAATATATACATGAATGTATATACACAGGCCACTTAAAGGGAAGCTTATAACTAATTTGTTTTTGGTTACTTATCATTTCACAGCTGAAAGCTAATGATAAGCTTTATGGGGGAAATTTTATTTTGATTTTAAAATTTATCTCTGTCATAAGAATGGTTCCTTTTAGCTTTTCCCAATAACACTTCACTGAGGATTGGCTGAATGTTAAATTTGTAAGGGCATTTGATTGAGTTCAGATTTAATTTTTCAAGATGTAGGTATACATTTTATTAGCTTTTAGAAAAAACAAATTTTGTACTGTCAGTATCATGAGTATAGGTGAACCAGTTCTTTACTTGGGTGTCCTGTTTCCACATAAGGCATGGCTTGTTTTTTTCGGTTGATGGGTGAATTGCTGTAGGTTGAAGTACATTTTGGGTACAGGCTGAAAGTGGCTAAGATGGAAAAGATTTCCTAGATATCAGTCAATGTAAATTAGGTTCATTTTTCTGAACTATTTTTGAAGGTCTGGAGTGTCTTAGGCTTTTTTTTTTTTTTTTTTTGGGTACTGGGGATTGAACTCAGGGGCACTCGACCACTGAGCCACATCCCCAGTCCTATTTTGTGTTTTATGTAGAGACAGTATCTCACTGAGTTGCTTAGCGCCTCACATTGCTGAGGCTGGCTTTGAACTTGAGATTCTCCTGTCTCAGCCTCCCAAAGTGCTGGGATTACAGGCATGCACCACTGTGCCCGACTGTCTTAGGCTTTTGATGATTGCCACCATATAGGGTAGGCTCTTCAATCTTCCCTGATTTTAAAATTTGAAGCGTATGTGTGTGTGTACGGAAATGAAGAAAAACTCACTTGAGTTTTTTTTCAGTACTGTGTAATATTGTTAAAGGGTGGTAAATGGCAAAGTTATCATTTATTGGAACTTAATGTAAAATTTCTTCTTTAGTTAACTAAATGATCCGTTGACTTCTCTTAGCCTCAGTTTCATCACTTCTAAAATCCAAAAGTACTTTGATATCTAAGATTCCTGCTCCTTTCAGTTTCAAATGTGATTTTGTTTCTCCCTAAAACCACATTGTTGTGGTCAGAGGTAGTGTCACCAAGAAGATATTTTTTTCTTAATTTTTTTTCCCACAAATTCCTCAAATACTATGAATATTTTATAAGAAATATTTTGATAATATGTAATGGCCATTTTGAGTGCTTTAAACATTCACTGTAGTGCACAGCTCCGCTGTTCTTTACAGTTACAGAGGGAGAATGTGGGTGTGTTGCTTTTGTTTCTGTTGATTCATACCTTAAACATATTTAACTATAATACTCTAGTTTCTTAGTTTGGCAGTTGCAAATTTAAAAAAATAATGCTGTGGTGGTTATGAGTTTGTATTGTCTACACAAATTGGGGTGGATAGGCTATTTTGAAAACCTTCCAGTGGGTGGTGGCGTTAGTGGCACAGGCTTGTAATCCCAGCAGCTCAGGAGGCTGAGGCAGGAGGATCACAAGTTTGAGACCAGCCTCAGCAATTCAGCAAGGTCCTGCCTCAAAAATAGAAAAGGCTGGTGACATCTCAGTGGAAAAGTACCCCTGGGTTCAATCCCTGGTACAAAAAAAAAAGAGAAGCTGGATGCGGTGATGCACGCCTGTAATCCTAGCACTTTGGGAGGCTGAGACAGGAGAATTGGGAATTCAAAGCCAGCCTCAGCAATGGCAAGGTGCTAAGCAACTGAGACCCTATCTCTAAAAACACAAAATAGGAGGCTGGGAATGTGGCTCATTGGTCGAGGACCCCTGAGTTCAGTACCTGGTACTATAAAAAAAAAAAAGAACAAAAAGAAAACTTGATAGCTGAGACAGTTTTTTTTTTTGGCACTAAGGATTAAATTCACAGGCACTTAACCACTGAACCACATCCCCAGCTTGTTTTTTCATTTTGAGATAGGGTCTTGCTAAATTGCTGAGGCTGGTTTTGAACTTGTGATTTGTGGTTTTGAACTACTGCCTCAGCCTCCTGAATGGCTGGGTACAAGCCTGCGCCACCATTCCCAGAGAGAAACATCTTTTTCTTGGGTTTATGTTGAAATTTATTGTAGTCTGGGCACAGTGGCACAGGCCTGTAATCCCAGTGATTTGGGAGGCTGAGGCAGGAGGATTGCAAACTGGAGACTGGCCTGGGCAATTTAGTGAGACCCTGTCTCAGAATTTTTTTAAAAAAGGGCTAGAAGCTGGGCGCGGTGGCTCACGCTTGTAATCCCAGCACTTAAGGAGGCTGAGACAGGAGAATCGCGAGTTCAAAGCCAGCCTCAGCAATGGCGAGGCACTAAGCAACTCAGTGAGACCCTGTCTCTACATAAAACACAAAATAGGGCTGGGGATGTGGCTCAGTGGTTGAGTGCCCCTGAGCTCAATCCCCAGTACCAAAACAAAAAAAACAAAGACAAAACTACATACATGTAATAAATTTTTTTCTTTTTTTTTCTTTGTGGTACTACAGATTAAACCCAGGGGTGTTCTACCATTAAACTACATCTCTAGCCCTTTTTTTTTTTTTTTTTTTATGTGTCTATAACATGGTGGTTGGCAAATTTGTTTAAATGTAGAAATTTTTTTTTCAGGGAGAAAATCTAAATTGTTCAAGACTATAGATTTGAAGCAAGATCCTGATTTATTCATTTAGGTCTTTGGTCAAGGTTCTGGTTGAAACCTGTTGCTATATATTTTTTTTAAACATTTATTTTTTAGTTGTAGGTGGACAGAAATCTTTATTTTTATGTGGTGCTGAGGATCAAACCCAGTGCCTCACGTGTGCTGGGCGAGCACGCTACCACTGCACCAAATCCCAGCCCTGTTGCTATATTTTTGTCCTTTTTATTTCTTTCTTTACTTACTTTTAGTACTGGGTACAAGGTCAGTTTACTACTGGGCCACATCCCTAGACCTTTGATTTCTTTTTTGGTACTGAGGATTGAACCCAGGGGTGCTTAACCACTGAGCGACATCCCCAGCCCTTTTTTATATTTTATTTAGAGACAGGGCCTTGCCAAGTTGCTGATGCAGGCTTTGAACTTTCGATCCTCCTGCCTCAGCCTCCTGAGCTACTGGGATGACAAATGTGTACCACCCCACCTGGCTGATCCCTAGCCCTAGCCCTAGCG
>PVHX01021448.1:15170-29864 GCA_004024805.1 Geosciurus inauris
TGGTACTGGGGATTGAACTCAGGGGCACTCGACCACTGAGCCACATCTCCAGCCCTATTTTGTGTTTTATGTAGAGACAGGGTCTCACTGAGTTGCTTAGCCCCTCACCATTGCTGAGGCTGGCTTTGAACTCGCGATCCTCCTGCCTCAGCCTCCCTAAGTGCTGGGATTACAGGCTTGAGCCACCGCGCCCGGCTAGCCCTAGCGTTTTTATGGTTTTTGTTTGTTTGTTTGTTTTTGGTGCTGGGAATTGAACTCGGGTACTTGACCACTGAGCCACATCCCCAGCCCTATTGTGTGTTTTACATAGAAACAGGGTCTCACTGAGTTGCTTAGTGCCTTGCCATAGCTGAGGCTGGGTTTGAACTTACCATTCTCCTGTCTCAGCCTTCCAGAGTGCTGAGATTACAGGTGTGCACCACCGCGCCTGGCTCCTTTTTATGTTTATTGTATTTTTTTTTTTTTTTTTTGGTACTGGAGGTTGAACTCAGGGGCGCTTGACCACTGAGCCACATCCCCAGCCCTATTTTGTGTTTTATGTAGAGACAGTCTCACTGAGTTGCTTAGCGCCTCACCGTTGCTGAGGCTGGCTTTGAATTCGCGATTCTCCTGTCTCACCCTCCCTAAGTGCTGGGATTACAGGCTTGCGCCACTGTGCCCGGCTTTATGTATTTAATTTTTTCAAAATATTTTTAGTTATAGATGGACACGATACCTTTATTTTATTTATTTATATGTAGTACTGAGGATCAAACCCTGTGCCTCACATGTGCTAGGCAAGTGCTCTACCATTGAGCTACAACCCTAGCCCTATGTTTTATTTTGAGACAGAGTCCCACTAAGTTGCTTAGGGCCTTGCTGCGTTGCTGAGGCTGGTCTTGAGCCTTGCGATCTTCCGGTCTCAGTCTCTGGAGCTGCTGGCATATGCCACTGTGCTTGATTTGAGTTTGATTTTAAACCGAGGATTTAATAGTGAAATCAACCTCATAATAAATATTTGGCTAAACAGTATAACTTGAGAAAGGTATAGTTAAAAATAAATCTGTGTAGTCATATAGTTTGTTTTTTTCTTTTCCTTTTTTTTGGGGGGGGGGAAGGGTACCAGGGATTGAATCCAGGGGCACTTAACCATGAGCCATATCCCAGCCCTTCTTATTTTTGTTTGTTTATTTATTTTTTTGTACTGGAGATTGAACTCAGGGGCACTCGACCACTGAGCCACATCCCCAGCCCTATTTTGTGTTTTATGTAGAGACAGGATCTCACTGAGTTGCTTAGTGCCTCACCCTTGCTGAGGCTGGCTTTGAACTCGCGATTCTCCTGTCTCAGCCTCTCTAAGTGCTGGGATTACAGGCTCGCGCCACCGCGCCCAGCTTTTATTTTTGTTTTGAGACAGGGTCTCACTAAGTTTCTTAGGGCCTTGCTAAGTTACTGAAGCTGGCTTTGTTGTGATCCTATCTCAGCCTCCCGAGTTGGTGGGATTATGCCCAGCTGTCATCATAAACTACTGACATTTGCACTGTTTAAGTTCATTGATGCCATAGATATGGAGCCTATGCTCAGGGCTAGATTTTGAAAATTCTTAGCAATATTGTCTTTTATTCTGGCTGTAATATTATGATAAGATTCTTTCTCTAGATAGTGGGAAGGAGTAGTTACTATGGTTTATTCTAGATGGGGTTTATACCCCATCTAGAATTAGCAAAAGATACATAAATAAAAAAAAAATTTAGCTGTAAACATATTTTTGCATCCTGTCACAAACAAGCAGCCTCTTCACTTTACCCTCTGGTGTTCTTCACGTCTTGTTTTGTTTTGTCGTGCTAGGGATCGGACCCAAGGGCCTGTACATACCAGGCAAACTCTTTACCACTGAACTGTACCTCCTGAACTTCTTCAGTTATTTTCTGTGTACAGTGATGTAAAATGATTGTCATTACAATTTATTTTGTTTTATATTTATAGGTACTGGAGATTGAACTTGGGGGCACTTGACCACTGAGTCACATCCTCAGCCCTGTTTTGTGGTTTATTTAGAGACAGGGTCTCACTGAGTTGCTTAGTGCCTCGCTATTTATGAGGCTGGCTTTGAACGTGAGATTCTCTCCCAAAGTGCTAAGATTACAGGCGTGTGCCACCAAGCCCAGATGTCATTACAGTTTATAATCCTGACCTTGTGCTTATATTTAATCTTCTGATTCCTCTGAGGGTACAAAGGCTTTTTGCTTTGTTCATAGCATAGTAGGGTATAGATAATATCTTGAAGGAAGATTTGACCCCAGAGCTGCAACTTTGGACAGTAACTTCTTGTCTATTAATTACTTTGATCTATGTTGTTTCAGTGGGTCGTCATAATCTAGGCAGAATGATGCACCCCTGTAATCACAGCAACACAGGAGGCTGAGGTAGGAGGATGGCAAGTTTTTTTTTTTTTTTTTTTGGTGCCTGTGATTGAACCCAGGGGTGCTTAACCACTGAGCCACATCCTAAGCATGCCCCTCCTTTTTTTTTTTTGGTACCAGGGATTGAACTCAGGGGTACTTGACTACTGAGCTATATCCCCAGCCCTATTTTGTGTTTTATTTAAAGACAGGATCTTTAAAGACAGGATCTCACTGAGTTGTTTAGTGCCTCTCCATTGCTGAGGCTGGCTTTGAACTCACAATTCTCCTGTCTCAGCCTCCCAAAGTGCTGGGATTACAGGCGTACTCCACTGCGCCCAGTTCCTAAGCCTTTTTTTATATTTTATTTAGAGACAGGGTCTTGCTGAATTGTTTATGGAGGGCCTCCCTAAATAGCCGAGGCTGGCTTTGAAGTTTCCATCCTCCTGCCTCAGCCTCCCAAATCTCTGGGATTACAGGTATGCGCCACGCCAACCCCATCTTTTTTGAGAATAAAGTGATCTCTCCATACCTCTGTTACTCTGCTCTTTTTGTTTTTTTGGGGTACCAGGGATTGAACTCAGGGGCACTTGACCACTGAGCCACATCTCCAGCCCTGTTTTGTGTTTTATATAGAGACAGGATCTCAATTGCTTAGCACCTTGCCATTGCTGAGGCTGGCTTTGAACTCACTATTCTCCTGTCTCAGCCTCCCAAAGTGCTGGGATTACAGGCATGTGCCATTGCGCCCAGCTTGTTGCTCTGTTCTTTGACACTTCTCTTTTTTTAGGAGACTTTTGTTTTAGAATTACTCTTTTCCTGGGATCTACGTTCTCAATCTCTCCATTACCTCACTGTTCTCTGGGAAAACCATGGTGTCATCTAAAGGAATCTTACTCTATCTTATTGTTTATGTTTTTTATTTTTCATTTTTTGGTACTGGGGGTTGAACTCAGGGGCACTTGACCACTGAGCCACATCCCCAGCCCTATTTTGTGTTTTATGTAGAGACAGGGTCTCACTGAGTTGCTTAGCGCCTCGCCATTGCTGAGGCTGGCTTTGAACTTGCGATTCTCCTGTCTCAGCCCCCCAAGGTGCTGGGATTACAGGCTTGCGCCACTGCGCCCTGCTATATTACCCTATCTTATAACTCCTCAAGTTATTGTTCCCATTTACAGGTGACATTCTCAAAATAGGCATCTATTTTACCTCTCCTTAATGCTCTAGTTTTGCTTTTATATCCTCCACTTAAAAAAAAAATTTTTTTTTTAGTTGTAGATGGACACAAATATCTTTATTTATTTTTATGTGGTGCTGAGGATTGAACCAGTGCCTCATGAATGCAAGGCAAGCGCTGTACCACTGAGCTACAACCCCAGCCCCTTATATCCTCTACTTTGCTGAAACTTTTGTAAATCGCAAATGATACCTTTCTCATATTTACTAGATTTGCAGCAGTTGGCTGATTTTTTTTTTTTTCTTCCTTGCTCTGCAGTCTTACATACATTTATTGATTTACTTTGCTGCTACTCTTTTATTTATTGATTTTTTTTTGGTACCAGGGATTAAATACAGGAGCACTTTTAAGCACTGAGTCATATCCCCAATCCTTTTTATATTTTATTTAGAGACAGGGTCTTGCTAAGTTTCTGAGGCTGGCTTTCAACTCGTGATCCTCCTGCCTTAGCCTCCTGAGCTACTGGGATTACAGGCATGAGCCACCACACCCAGTTGCTGCTACTCTTATTTGTGAAACTTTTTCCTACCTGTCTTTGAGCTTTAGACCAACAAATTCTTTTTTTTTGGTTCCGGAGATGGAACTCAGGGGCACTTGACCACTGAGCCACATCCCCAGCCCTGTTTTGTGTTTTATTTAGAGTCAGGGTCTCACTGAGTTGCTAAGCGCCTTGCTATTGCTGAGACTGGCTTTGAACTTGCGATTCTCCTGTTTCAGTTTCCCAAAGTGCTGGGATTACATGGCTCAAGAGCAAGAAATTCTGATTGCCTACTAAGCTTCTTTTCCATCTTATGTAATATTTACTTAAAATGAAAAATTTGTACACATCTGTTATTGCCAAAACTGTATTTCTCTGTGTTAATAATTAATATAATTCCCCTATTCATTTTTAGGCTGGAATCCTTAGAGTCACTTATTCACATATATGATTCAAACACATTTGAAGCTGGGTACTGTGGCACATGCCTATAATCCCAGCAGCTCTGGAGGCTGAGACAGGAGAATTGTGAGTTCAAAACCAGTCTCGGCGACAGTGAGGCTCTAAGCAACTCAGACCCTGTCTCTAAATAAAACACGAAATAGGGGTGGAGATGTGGCTCAGTGGTCGAATACTCCTGAGTTCAATCCATGGTACCAAAAAACAAAAACAAAAAACCTCATTTGAGGGCTGTGGTTGCAACTCAGTGGTAGAGTGCTTGCATATAGCATGTATGAAGTACAGGGCTCAATTCTTTAATTCTCAGCACTGCATGTAAATAAAGAAAGATGCAACTAAATAAATATATTTTTTTTAAATGCATGTCACACTTTTTTTTTTACACAATATCTTTATTTTATTTTTATGTGGTGCTGAGGATCGAACCCAGTGCCTCACGCGTACTAGGTGGGCACGCTACTACTGCGCCATAACCCCAGCCCCGCAACTAAATAAATATTAAAAAAACAAACGAAACACATTTCAGCTTGGTGTGGTGTCGTAGTGCATGCCTGTAATCCCATTGATTTTGAGAGGCCTAGGCAGGAGGTTTTCAAGTTCAAGGCCAGCCTCAGGAATTTGTTGAAACCTTCTTTCAAAATAATAAAAGGGCTGGGAGTATAACTCAGTGGTAAAGTGCCTCTGAATTTGTTCCCTAGCAACAAATAAACAAACAAACAAAAACATTTGAGTGCCTCCTCTCTGCCAGAAACTGCTAGTACTACAAAAAAGAAAGAAAGGAAAATCCAAAAGAGTATGCTTTTAAGAAATTTCTCCGTGGTGAAGATAAATATTAAAAAAAAAAAAAGTCACTAAACAATGCTAAGTGGCCTGGTAGGTGTTATATATGTAGTACTTTGCAAGTGTGGAGAAAAGCATGCCTGGAGTGATTGGGGAGAAGTCCACAGAGTAGTTATTTATCATTTTAGTAGATCCATGCCAGTAAGAGAGTAGAAATTACAAGTTAAAGGAAATTCTTTGGTAGGTTTCTGGTAGGAGAGGGGTTGTCAGGAGATAAAGGTATAAAGATAAACCTCATGGCATACTATAAAATTGAATTTTATAAATCCCCTTACTCTTTCTCTCTCTTTATTCCCATTTTAGTATACCAAGGATTGAACTCAGTGGCACTCGACCACTGAGCCACATCCCCAGCCCTATTTTGTGTTTTATTTAGAGACAAGGACTCACTGAGTTGCTTAGCACCTCGCCGTTGCTGAGGCTGGTTTTGAACTCGTGATTCTCCTGTCTCAGCCTCCCAAAGTGCTGGGATTACAGGTGTGTGCCACTGTGCACAGTATCCGGTCTTTTTTGCTGTTCTTCATGTAGTCATGTTCTGGAATCTATACTATATAAAATTATTTCCTATCTCCAACATAATAAAAGAAAGACTACCTTTAGAATCTTCATGTTTATAGCTGTGCTATCAGCACTTGTGGTGTAGCTACAAGGTAGAGTGCTTCCCTACCATGTGGGAGGGTCTTGGTTCCATCCTCAGCCCTGAAGGAGGGGGAAAAAAAAAGCTGTAACTTCTAATGTTATGCTCCTCTCTCCTTTTTCCTAACAAAGCCCAAATTTAGTGCCCCCACCTTTCTTTTTTGGTACTGGTGATTGAATCCAGGAATGCAATACTACTGAAATACATTTCTAGTCCTTTATTTTGAGATAGTCTCTTTAAGTTACTTAGGGCCTGACTAAGTTGCCAAGGCTGGCCTTAAACTTGCCATCCTCCAGCCTCATCCTCCCAAATTTCTGGAATTACGGGCTTGTGCCAATGCACCTGGCTCATTTTTATTCTGCTTTTCTTTTTTCTTTTTTTTTTTGGTACTGGGGATTGAACCCAGGGATGCTGAAGCACTGAGTCACAGCCCCAGTGGTTTTTATATTTTATTTCAAGACAGGGCCTTGCTGTATTGCTGAGGGTGGCTCCGAACTCAGGATCTTCCTGCCTCAGCCTCCTGATGTGCTGGCATTCTAGTCATGCACCACCACACCCAGCACATTTTTTTACTCTTGATAACTCTATTAGAAATGTTCTGGGGGCTGGGGTTATGGCGCAGTGGTAGCATGCACGCCTAGCATGCGGGAGGCACTGGGTTCAAACCTCAGCACCACATAAAAATAAAGATATTGTGTCCACCTACAACTAAAAAAAAAAAAAAAGAAATGTTCTGGACTGGAGGTAAACTTTAATGATAGACTGCTTGCTTAACATGCAGGAGGTCCGAGATTGAATTTCCAGTGCACCACATACACAAAGGTTTTGTAAGTGAAATTTTTTTTTTTTTTTTTTTTTGGGTACTTGAGATTGAACTCAGGAGCACTCGACCACTGAGCCACATCCCCAGCCCTATTTTGTGTTTTATGTAGAGACAGGGTCTCACTGAGTTGCTTAGCGCCTCACTGTTGCTGAGGCTGGCTTTGAACTCGCGATTCTCCTGTCTCAGCCTCCCTAAGTGCTGGGATTACAGGCTTGAGCCACTGTGCCCGGCTTGTAAGTGAAATTTAAAAAAAGTTACATAGCTCAAACACAATGGTGGATTCCTGTAATCCCAGTGACTCAGGAGGCTGAGGCAGGAGAACCACAAGTTTGAGGTGAATCTCAGTAACTTAGGGAAACCCTGTCTCAAAAGGAAAAAAAAAGGCTGGGAAAGTAGTTCAGTGATATAATGGTATGTGTGATTCTCAGTACCAGAAAAAAAAATGCTATGAATATTTGTGTACAAGCTTTTGGGTGAATATAAGATTTTTTTTTTTTAATACTGAGGATTTAACCCAGGGATACTTTATACTTAGCTACATCCCCTACCTCTACTTGTTTTATTTACTTACATATTTATTTATTTACTGGGAATTGAACCCAGGGCTGTGCTGTACCTTGGAGCCACATCCTTGGCCTTTTTTATTTGGAAACAGGGTCTTGCTATGTTCCTTGGGGCCTTGCTAAGTTGTTGAGGCTGGCTTTGAACTTGTGGTCCTCCTGTCTTAACCTCCTGAGCCACTACAGCTGGCTCTGCATTTTTTTTTTTTTTTTTAAATGATGTGCTATTTTTTTTTATATCTTTATTTATTTTATGTGGTGCTGAGAATCGAACCCAGTGCCTCACGTATGTGAGGCAAGCGCTCAACTGCTGAGCCATAACCCCAGCCCCTGGCTCTGCCTTTTTGATGGCTGTATGTAACCCATAATCTTCAAATAATATTTCCATTTTTAGAAAATTTGTTAGAGCACTAGTAAAATAATACGTATTGACTTGCTTTCAATAAATTGGAACAGATTTTAGTGTTGTTATTAGATGAAATTATTTTATTAATGCCTCTAAAGTTCTTTTTACATCTCTAGTGACCTTATATAAGATATGATAATACTCTTTTTTAAAATTTTTGATACCAGGGATTGAACTTAGGGGTACTCAACCACTGAGCCACATCCCCAGCCCTATTTTTTGTGTTTTATTTAGAGACAGTCTCACTGAGTTGCTTAGCGCCTCACTGTTTGTTGTTGAGGCTGGCTTTGAACTTGGAATTCTCTTGTCTCAGCCTCCCAAAATGCTGGGACTACAGGCGTGCACCACCATGCCCGGCTCGGTAATATTCTTTTAAAAAAGATTGCTAGAAGGATAAAATCTAATTTGGAGGATGAACAATTATACGTTAGATTAAATTAAAAATAATTACTGGTTATGTGATATCCCCTCATATACCACGAAGAGTCTAAAGGTAGTTTTTCTTTGTAAATTATGAGGATGTATTCCCCTTTTCATCTCTAATTTCTCTTGATGCTGTAATTGGAGCTCTTAGGGCTCCCTGGTGAAAGGATATGGATGTTATATCTGTATCCAGTGAAAATAACACACTAATACCACACTAATTGTCATTGGAATTTTCTTTTTTTTCCTGGCTATATGGAGGTTTGAATGCCAGACCCTGATATATAACTTGGCTAGCCCACCTTATCACTGAACTCCATCCCTAGTTTTTTGTTGTTTTTTTTTTGTCTTTGTGGTTTTAGGGTTGGAACCCAGGGCCTTGTACATGCCAGGTAGACACTCTACCACAAAGCCACATCCCCTGCCCCAGTATTTTTTTTTTTTTGGTACTGGGGATAGAACTCAGGGGTACTTGACCAGTGAGCCACATCCCCAGTCCTATTTTGTGTTTTATTTAGAGACAGGGTCTCACTGAGCTGCTTAGCGCCTCATTGTTGCTGAGGCTGGCTTTGAACTCACAGTTCTCCTGTCTCAGCCTCCTAAACTGCTGGGATTACAGGTGCCCAGTAACTTCTTAGGACAGTTTCTGTTGGTCAAGCATGTGATGGAAGATGCCTAGTGTAGCATATATCATGATGCCTGGATCACTTGGGGCAATCTAGGATGTTGGTTACCACCTTCATCTCAAAACTAATTTATTTTTAATTAAAGGAGAAAAATTGATCAAAAGGTACTAAGTTGCAGTTAGGAATGTGAAGTTCTGGTGTGCTATTGTACAGCAGGGTAAGTATAGTTTACCAGTAGTGACTATGGTTCCATGCCTGGTCCATTTATTTTTTTGTTACTGGGGATTAAATGCAGGGGCTCTTAACCACTGAGCCATATCTATATCCCTTTTTATTTTTTCATTTTGAGTCATTGTGTTGCTAAGTTGCTTATTTAGGGCCTTGCTAAGTTGCTGAGGTTGGCCTTAAACTTGAGATCCTCTTGCCTTAGCTTCCTGAGTTGCTGGATTATAGGTATGTGCCATTATTTCCAGCCAAATCCTTCATTTCTTTTTTTTGGGGAGGGGGGTACTGGGGATTGAACTCAGGGCACTCAACCACTGAGCCACATCCCCAGCCCTATTTTTTGTGTTTTATTTAGAGACAGGGTCTCACTTAGTGAGTTGCTTAGTGACTTATCGTTGCTGAAGCTGACTTTGAACTCATGATTCTTGTGTCTCAGCCTCCCAAAGTGTTGGGTTACAGGCATTCGCTACTGTGCCCGGCTCAAAGCCTTCATTTCTTATGCCCGATGCCCAACACTTTTAATGACAAAGGTAGCAGATTACAATTTATCTTCATTTTTTACTTTACAATATATGCTGAAATCCTGTTTATTTTTTAATTTTTTTATTTTTTTTGTACTGGGGATTGAACTCAGGGGTACTCAAGCACTGAGCCACATCCCCAGCCCTATTTTGTGTTTTATGTAGAGACAGGGTCTCACTGAGTTGCTTAGCGCCTCGCCATTGCTGAGGCTGGCTTTGAACTCGCGATTCTCCTGTCTCAGCCTCCCTAAATTCTGGGATTACAGGCTTGAGCCACTGTGCCCGGCTTATTTAATTTTTGATGCTGGGGATTGAACCTGGGGCCTCTCTCATGCTGGGCAAGTACTCTACCACTGAACTATACCCCTCGCTCTAAAATGTTTACATTTTAGAACGTAACTTTTTCATTCTTTTTTATACCTGTGTAGTAGATAGTATTGTGGTATGTGAATGTACAGGTTTTCTACCACTGAGTTATATCATAGCCCCCTCCCCTTTTTTTTGGTACTGGAGATTGAACTCAGGTGAACTTGATCGAGCACTGAGCCACATCCCTAGCCCTATTTTGTGTTTTATGTAGAGACAGGGTCTCACTGAGTTGTTTAGCGCCTCGCTGTTGCTGGGGCTGGCTTTAAACTCGCGATTCTCCTGTCTCAGTTTCCCAAAGTGCTGGGATTACAGGCATGTACCACATCACCCAGCCCTTTTTAATTTTTTTAAAGTTTGAGATAGTCCCACTAAGTTACTGAGTCTGGCCTTGAATTTGGATCCTCCTGCCTTAGTCTCCTGAGTTTCCGGTATTATAGGCATATGCCACTGTACCTGGCAACACGTTATCTTAAGTTTTTTTGTGCATGCTTGTGTTAGAATTTTTTTTTTTTTGTATTGCCAATTTTTTTTTTTTTGGTACTGGAGATTGAACTCAGGGGTACTCAAGCACTGAGCCACATCCCCAGCCCTATTTTGTGTTTTATGTAGAGACAGGGTCTCACTGAGTTGCTTAGCGCCTTGCCATTGCTGAGGCTGGCTGTGAACTTGCTATTCTCTTGTCTCAGCTCCCTAAGTGCTGAGATTACAGGTGTGTGCCAGTACGCATGGCTTAAATATGAATTTTTATGTGAGTGTTTCATATGTCTGTTTTCAGATTGAGAGTGTCATTCTCTTCCTTATATGTTGAGTATTTTTACATGAAGGAATGTTAGATTTTTGTCACTTTTTTTTTCCACCATGGAGATGAGCTTCGGGTTTTTTCTTTCTTTTATAGTGCAGAGGATTGATCCCATGGCCTTGCACATGCTAATCAAGAGCACTACTGCTGGGACGTGGTTGTAGCTCAGTGGTTAGAGTGCTTGCCTAGCATGTGTGAGGCACTTGGTTTGACGCTTAGCTCCACATATAAATTAAAAAAAAATGCGGAAAATAACAAGGATAAATAAAATTAAACATTTTTTTAAAAAGAAAAAAGCACTACTGTTGAGGTACATAGGACACCTCAACCTCAGTTTATTTGGTCTTTCCTTCCTTCTTTCTATTCTGGGATCCAACCCAGGCTCTTCTACAGTCTAAGCAAACTACTACAATTGAGCTATATTACATCCATCCCCATTACTTTTTTCTTTGAGACTGGATCTCCTTATGTTGCCCCAGCTGTCCTTGAACTTTCATTTGTTTTCCATCAGACTCCCTTATAGGTGGGATTAAAGGCCTGTGCTACTACCTAGCTCTCTGTCTCCTCCACTGCCCCTTACCCCTATGTGAATTGAGCCAAGGGCCTTCTGCATGCTAGGCAAGTGCTCTACCTCTAATGTACATCCCTAATGCAACTTCAGTTTCTTAATTTTTTTTGTTGTTTTTGTTTTGGTACCAGGGGTTGAACTCAGTGGTACTCAACCACTGAGCACATCTGCAGCCCTATTTTGTGTTTTATGTAGAGACAGGGTCTCACTGAGTTGCTTAGCGCCTCGCCATTGCTGAGGCTGGTTTCGAACTTGCAATTCTCCTGTGTTAGCCTCCCTAAGTGCTGGGATTACAGGCATGCTCCACCGCGCCAGGCAGTTTAATTTAAAAAGAATTTTTTTTTTAGATTTAATTCAGATGTACTGTACCAATGAGCTATACCCCTAGCTCTTTTCTGTTTTAATTTTAATTTTGAGACAGAGCCTGAGTTGCCCAGGCTAGGCTCAAACTTAAGATCTCCTGCCTCAGGCTCTTGAGTAGTTGGGATTATAGGTGTGTGCCATTGCATCTGGACAAAGCCTGCTGTTATGAGGATTTATTGTGGATTTCTAGCTGAGTTATTAACAACCACAGCATATCTATGAAATAATGAAATATTCTTTCATTTGCTTTTATCAGAAATTAATGTTCTCTTTAGTAAACAGTAGTTACTTTGGGGACTAGATTTTTTTTTTTGTGATCCTGGGGATTGAACCCAGGGCCTTGTGCATGTGAGGCAAGCACTCTACCAACTGAGCTATATCTCCAGCCCAGGTACTAGACATTGTTTTAGAAATTGATGTAGAAATTTAAATAACTTAAAATTTACAATTCTAGATTTTTTGAAATTTTCTACTTTTTTGATACCAGGGATTAAAGCTTGGGGTCCTTAACTATCAAGCCATATCCCCAGTCTTTTTTTTTTTTTTAGTTGTAGATGGACCTTTATTTTATTTATTTTTTTATTTTATGTGGTGCTGAGGATTGACCTCAGGTGTCTCACACATGCTAGGCAAATGCTGTACCACTGGGCTACAATCCTAGCTCTCCCTAGTCTTTTTAAATATTTTATTTACAGACAGGGTCTTGCTAAGTTGCTGAGGCTTGCTTTGAACCACTTCTGCTGCCTCTGCCCTCTGCCTCCTGAACTGCTGGGAATTTTAGCTCTTAAATTCTATAATTTGGTGACATTTCTTACATATACAGTGTTGTGCCACTATTAACACTAATTCCAGAATTTTCATCATTGGAGGAAAGAAGCTGGTATACATTAATTAGCCACCTGTAAACTTTTTTTGGTACTGGGGATTGAACCCAGAGGCACAGTGTCTCTAAACTATATTCCAGCCCTTTTATTTTTTCATTTTGAGTCAGGTTCTCAGTAAGTTGCTGAGGCTGGCCTCAAAGTTGAAATCCTCCTGTCAAGCCCCTAGCTGGGATCATACACATTTGACACCATGCCTGGCTCCCCAACCTATGATACCTCTTTGTGAATAATCCTATAGTAGATATTTCATGCAGATGTAGTTACCTATCACATTTTTAGAGTTCATCCATGTTGGAGACCATTATTGTTTCATTACTTTTTCTTTGGTACTGGGTGTTGAACCCACGGGTGCTTAACTACTTAGCCACATCCCCAGCCCTTTTATACTTTATTTGAGAAAGTCTCACTAAGATGCTTAGGTCCTTACTGAGTTGCTGAGGTTGCCATTGAACTCATGATTTTTTTTTGGTAATGGAAATTGAACTCAGGGGCACTGGACCACTGAGCCACATCCCCAGCCCTATTTTGTGCTTTTTGTAGAGACAGGGTCTCACTGAGTTGCTTAGGGCCTCGCTGTTGCTGAGGCTGGCTTTGAACTCGCGATTCTCCTGTCTCAGCCTCCCAAAGTGCTGGGATTACAGGCTTGCGCCATTGTGCCCAGCTGAACTCATGATTTTTCTGCCTCGGCCCCTGGAGGAGCTGGGATTACAGGCATGTGCCACCGTACCCAGCAGTACATTTCATTACTTTTTATGTCTGAGTAATAGACTTAATGGTGAAATATACCGTATTTTGTTTATGCATTCATCAGTTGGCAGACTTTGTTTCCACATTAATATGAGTAATGCTGTTAGGAAGGTCATGTCCAAGTTTCTTTTGTGGATGCATGTTTTTTCTTGAGTATATACCTACTTTGAATCTACATTTAATGTTAGTTTTTCAAATAATTAGATATCACAACTAAAAGTCATTTTTTGTAATATTTAACCAGTCCCCTTGTATTATCCTAATAGTCTCTCTCCTGTTAAAAAATGAGGTAAGCCAGCCGGGCGCGGCGGCTCAAGCCTGTAATCCCAGCACTTAGGGAGGCTGAGACAGGAGAATTGCGAGTTCAAAGCCAGCCTCAGCAATGGCGAGGCGCTAAGCACCTCAGTGAGACCCTGTCTCTACATAAAACACAAAACAGGGCTGGGGATGTGGCTCAGTGGTCGAGCACCCCTGAGTTCAATCCCCAGTACCAAAAAAAAAAAAAAAATGAGGTAAGCCAAGTATGCTGGCAAATCCCAGTTACTTGGGAGGCTGAGGCAAGAGGATTGGAAGTTGGAAGGCAACCTCAGCAATTTTATGTCTCAAAATAAAATAGAAAAGTCTGGGGATGTAGCACAGTGGTAGAGTGCCATTGGGTTCAATCCCTAGTACCCCCAAAAAGGAAAATATTGAGGTGAAATTCATGTAATAATAAATTAACCATTTTGAAGTATTGTTAATGGCATATAGGCTATAACTGGTTCCAAAGCATTTTATTACCTTAAATGAAAATTCTGTACTCGTGTAGCAATTGTTCCCCATACCCTTCTCTCTAGCTCCTGATGATCATCATTCAGCTCTCTATATGTATTTTTCTATTTTGGATATTTTGGATATTTCGATTTTATAATGAAAGATAAAATGTAGCTTTTTTGTGTCTGGCTTCTTTTAATTATCATGATGTTTTTTTTTTTTTTTTTTTTTTTTTTAAATATTTTTTTAGTTATAGATGGACACAATGTCTTTATTTTATTGCTTTGTATGTGGTGCCGAGGATCGAACCCAGGGCCTCACGCATGCGAGGCAAGCGCTCTACCGCTGAGCCACAATCCCAGCCCTATCATGATGTTTTTAAGGTTCATCCAAGTATCTTTTTTTTTTTTTTTTTTTTTTTGGTACTGGGGATTGAACTCAGGGGCACTCAACCACTGAGCCACATCCTCAGCCCTATTTTGTGTTTTATGTAGAGGCAGGGTCTCACTGAGTTGCTTAGCACCTCGCCATTGCTGAGGCTGGCTTTGAACTCGCGATTCTCCTGTCTCAGCCTCCCTAAGTGCTGGGATTACAG
>PVHX01021449.1:0-29757 GCA_004024805.1 Geosciurus inauris
AAAAAAAAAAGAAAAAAGAAAAATCTGGGAATCAATCTAATAAAAGAGGTGAAAGACCTCTACAATGAAAACTACAGAACACTAAAGAAAGAAATTGAAGAAGACCTTAGAAGATGAAACAATCTTCCATGCTCATGGATAGGCAGAATTACATTGTCAAAATGGCCATACCAAAACTGTTCTACAGATTTAATGCAATTACTATAAAATCCCAATGACATTCTTCATAGAACTAGAAAAAGCAATCATGAAATTTATTTGGAAAAATAAGAGACCCAGAATAGCCAAGGTAGTTCTTGCAAGAAGAACAAAGCAGGAAGCATCCCAATACCAGACCTTAAACTATACTACAGAGCAATAGTAACAAAAACAGCATGGTATTGATATCAAAATAGATATGTGGACCAATGATACAGAATAGAAGACACAGAGACAAATCACAAAAATGTGTTTATCTCATACTAGACAAAGGTGCCAAAAATAAACATTGGAGAAAAGATAGCCTATTCAACAAATGGTGCTGAGAAAACTGAAAATCCATATGTAGCAGAATAAAAGTGAACCTCAATCTCTCACCCTGCACAAAAATCAACTAAAAGTGGCTCAAGGACTTAGACACTAGAACAGAGACCCTGAGCCTAATAGAATAAAAAGTAGGCCCAAATCTTCATCATGTTGGCTTAGGATCTGACATCCTGAACAAGATTCCTAAAGGGCAAGAAGTAAAATCAAGAATCAAAAAATGGGATGGATTCAAATTAAAAAGGTTCTTCTCAGCAAAGGAAATAATCAATAACATGATGACAGAGCCTGCAGAATGGGAAGAAATTTTTACCACATGCACTTCAGAGACAGCACTGATCTCCAGGATATATACAGAACTCAAAAAACTTGAACCAGAAAAACAAATAACCCAATCAATAAATGGACTAAGGAACTGAACAGACACTTTACAGAAGAAGAAATACAATTGATCAACGAGCATGAAAAAATGGTCAACATCTCTAGCAATTAGAGAAATGCAAATCAAAACTGAGATTTCATCTAACTCCAGTCAGAATGGCAATTATCAAGAATACAAGCAATAAAAAGTGTTGGCGAGGATGTGGGGGAAAAGGTACTCTCATGCATTGTTGGTGGGACGGCAAATTGGCACAAACATTATGGAAAGCAGTATGGAGATACCTTAGAAAACTTGGAATGGATCCACCATTTGACCCAGCTATCCCACTCCTTGGTTTATACCCAACAGACTTAAAATCAGCATACTACAGTGACACAATCACATCAATGTTTATAACAGCTCAAGTCACAATAGCTAAACTATGGAACCAACCTAGATGCCCTTTAATAGATAAATGGATAAAGAAGATGTGGTACATATACACAATGGAATATTACTTAGCCTTAAAGAAGAATGAAATTATGGCATTTGAAGGTAAATGGATGGAACTAGAGACTATCATACTAAGTGAAGCAAGCCAATCCCAAAAACCCAAAAGCCAAATGTTTTCTCTGATAAGCAGATGATGATCAATAGGAGGGGAAGAGGATAGGGAAGAATGAAGGAACTTTGGTTTGTGTAGAGGAGAGCGAGGGGAGGGATAGAACTGTGGGGATGGGAGGGACGGTAGAATGAGACAGACAGTATTACCCTGTATACATAACATGTGTACAATGTGTCAAAATGCATTCTAGCCGGGCGCGGTGGTGCAAGCCTGTAATCCCAGCACTTTGGGAGGCTGAGGCAGGAGGATCACGAGTTCAAAGCCAGCCTCAGCAATGGCGAGGCGCTAAGCAACTCAGTGAGACCCTGTCTCTACATAAAACACAAAATAGGGCTGGGGATGTGGCTCAGTAGTTAGTGCCCCCGAGTTCAATCCCTGGTACCAAAAAAAAAAAAAAAAAAAAAGGAAAAGAAAAAAAATGCATTCTATTGTAAAATAAATAAATTAATTAAAGAAATGTAATTGCCTAAAGGTCCGTTGCAGAAGTTCTGCAAAATGTTTACAGGCATCAGGTACAGAACATCATTAACAAACAGTTTACTTAAAAAATAAATGCAATACTTCAAAAACAAAAAAAAATTGAACTTACACATGTGCCTGCCAGGGGAGATCCCGGTCAGCGGGCTTCCACGTGGAGACAGTTACTGGACCACACGCTCGACGGGGCCCACCACAGAAGTGACCACGGCGAGAGCTACTGCAGCGGACGCACAGCCGGAGAGGTCCGCCCAGCCCAGCCCCTTCTGGGAGGAATTCCTTGGCTCCCACAGGCGTTACCTCTGGCAGCCATGTTTGAGTCTCATGACCCCCCAGCCCACCTGGATTGGGAATGGACATCTGGACCAGACAGCTACGTCTCCTGAAGACTTAGACATGGCATGGAGACACAAGTCCGCACTGGAAACCAGCCTGTAGGACAAGAGAAGCATGTGGCCTGGTCCCCAGCAGGGCCTCCAATGGCCCTGTGCCCAGGTGGTCCCCAGGTTCCCAGCAGCTATCACTACTCTCCTCCTGGCGGTCAAATGTAGTCCTCTGCTCTCCTCTTTCCTTGGTCTTGTACCGTTTGCACTCTCAGGCGGGCTTTTGGGATGCACTGATCTTCAGCTCTTCCCTCCTCCTGGCTCTCCATCTAGTGCACAGGTGGACAGAGGCCACCTGCGGCTGTGTGGAGGCTGTTGGCCCTTCACTGTGGCCCCTGACATGTATGTCACGCAGCCACCCCCGCCAGGCCTCTGCTTAGCAGGGCTCTCAGTCAAGCTGGCCTGGCTGGTGCCTCCTTCCTTAGGAAGAAGCACTGCTCCTCTACACTGTGGCCACCCCGCAGGTCCAACCCCTCCCTCCAGTCCTGAAGGAGCCCCATGAGCCCTGGGCTGCGTGACTTCCTGGGGTTCCTGCCTGCAGAAGAACAGGAGGGGTGGGGAGGCCTGAACTGAGCCCTGGCAAGCCCCTGCGGGCAGCGCGGGCAGCACACTGGCCCTTGTCTGAGGTGGGCTTCACTCGCTGTTGCAGGACGGGCTCAGAGGCACAGGGTCCCAGGTGCCGCTCCAGTTCAGATCCAGGTCAGCCCCCCAGGGCACCCTCTCCTGAAGGAAAGGGTCCCTCTTCTCCTCTTCTTCACCTTCCCAAATCCACATCCGTGAGCAAACCTGCAGGAGCAGGTGCAGCCTTGCTCGGATCTGCTCTCTGAGCCCAGCTCCCGGGGGTGCAGAGGAGTCCAACCTGCGGAGAAGGGAGAACCTGCGGGAATGAGTCTTGCAGAAGTCTTCCCTTCTGCCATGTTTACCTGCTGCCATAGCTATTCTAAAGACCCCCACCCAGTTATCTAGCAGGAATAAATATTGTCCACCTTTGAGAAGATGAAATCCTGAACAAAGTGCTTATTTATGTACCTTGGGAAAGACAGATTGTTTTTTGGGTTGATAAGATATAGGCCAGTCACTAGGGCAGTAAGGGGTTAAAACTATTTTAAACCTGGTAACCAAGACTGTTTTACTGAACACCAGTAAAGCAAGGTAAAATTTCCAGGTGGAGAGCCCCTTTTCAGGAAATTCATATTGAAACAAATGTAAGACATTTATTAGGGCGAGGGCTGTGGCTCTGGGCAGACCCCATACATAGCACATGCAAGACCCTGGGTTTGATCCTCAACACCATAAAGGAAAATAAAATAAAATAATTTTAAAGTGCTTTATTAATTTTCTGATTTCTGTGTGTGTGTTTTATGTGCACAGTTCTGAGTTGAAGAAATTCCGAGGGTAAATTATGGCCAAAGCAATTTAGAGGGTGGTGAATGGTTTCTCTGCAAAGTCTCCTTCAAAGTCAAGAGGCCACGGAAGGTACGAGGGCGGTGGGCCCCGGGCAGCCCGGGCCAGACTGGGAACTGCCCGCAGCACTGCCCTAGTTGAAGCCAAGTGCTTTCAGTGTCCTGTGCCGCATGTCACCAGCAAGCCAGATCAGACGTGACCCTGTTCTTCACACAGGCACTACCAAGGGCAGAAATAAATCCACCCCGCCTGGGATCCTGTGGAGGAGTCAGCTTCCCTCCAGGCCTTCCCTGCTGTGGGAATGAAAGCCAGGCTCGCCACGGGCCTTCACACATTAATCATACTAAGAAATATGTTATCATTATGAAAAATGTTATTTTAACAAAGGTATTAAAGAAAGGTACACCATACCACATTCAAAAATTAAATAGAAAGGAGGATCTCACAAAAACAGAAGGCACACAAATGGAATTGGGGAAGAGGATTGAGAAGGAGGGCGTGGGAAGCCCTGGGGAACAAAATCTACCCGTTCACACTATGCGCAGGTACAAACGCACCACAGTGAACCCCACTTGTATGTCACTGATAACGCACTTAATTAAAACAACAAAACAACAGGAGGGAGGTCCACAGAGCAGACCAAGAGGACCAGGGGAGGGAGGATGGGAGGGAAAGGGAAGGTACTGGGAATGAGGTAGATTAAATTATGTGATGTGCGTGTATGAATTCATAGTGCACCCCACTATTATGTACAATTATCATGCACCAATAAAAATTCAATAGAAATGTATTATAGATCTAAGTAGAAAGCCTATAATATAAAATTTCTAGAAGAAAACAAACAGAGCATAAAATCTTTGAGACCTTGGATTCATTAAAGACTTTGTAGACAAAAAAAAAAATGAACTGCAAAATTAAAAACTGATAAATTTAAAAATTTCTGCTTTTTCATAGTCACTGTAGAAAAATGAAAGGCAAGATGGACTGGGTAAAACATGTTAAAAATACATATCTGAAAAAGACATGTGCAGACATATAAAGAATTCTCAGAATTCAATAATAAGAAAACAGACACACTAGTTTTTCAAAATGGGCAAAATATGGGCTGGGGTTATGGCGCAGTGGTAGCGTGCTTGCCTAGCATGTGTGAGGCACTGGGTTCCATCCTCAGCACCACATAAAAATAAAAGAAAGATATTCTGTCCACCTACAATTAAAAAATAAATATTAAAAATGGGCAAAATATTTATTTTTTATTTTTATTTTTGGTACTGGAGATTGAACTCAGGGGTACTCGACCACTGAGCCACATCCCCAGCCCTATTTCGTGTTTTATGTAGAGACAGGGTCTCACTGAGTTGCTTAGCACCTCATCGTTGCTGAGGCTGGCTTTGAACTTGCGATTCTCCTGTCTCAGCCTCTCTAAGTGCAGGGATTGCAGTCGTGCACCATTGCACCTGGCTAAAAATGGGCAAGATATTTAATAGACATTTCATCAAAGAAGAGACAGGGGTAGCAGATAAGCCCATGAAAACGTGTTCAATATCATTGGCAAAATAAAACTGCAAAGTAAAAATCATGACCTTCTTATTAAAATGATGAAAATGTCAACAAACCCTGGTGTTGATGAAGAGCAGCTGGGACTCTTACACATGTGGCAGGAATGCAGAATGATCTGGTCACTTTGGGGAAACATTTCAGTTTCTTCAAAAGTTAAACTTACAATGTGGTCCAACAATCCTACTCCAGGTATTTACCAAAGAGAAATGAAAGCATATTTCTACACTATAACTTGAACACAAATGCTTGTAGTTCTATTCATAATTGGCCCAAATGGAAACAATCCAAATGTCCAGGCACTGGTGACACCATGGTGCTGTGATTCAGTGGCGTGCCAGCCAGGAATAAACAACAAGTGCTCCTAATGTGCACAGGAATGGATGAATCTCAACATTTTTTTCCTAGTGGAAAAAGCCGGACTCAAAAGGCTATATACCATCTAATTTCACTTATATGACATCTGAAAATTGCAAAACTTAGGACAAACTGGACATGGTGGCACATGCTCATAATCCCAGCAGCTCAGGAGCTGAGGCAGGAGGATCCCAAGTTCAAGGCCACGTCAGCAACTTAATGAGACCCTGTATCAAAATAAAAAGTAAAAAGGGGCTGAGGATCTAGCTCAGTTGTAAAGTGTCCTGGGATAAATCCCCAGTACACACAAACAAACAAAGAACTTTGGGACAAAAATTAGATCAAAAGTTGTCTCCAGTTGGAGGCTGGGAGAGGGTCCTGGCTACAAGGGAAACGAGGGAATTTTGTCTGGTGATGATTGTGTTAGGGTTGCATATTTAAAAGCATATGTTAAACTTTCTAGAACTGTATACCTAGAGAGGGAGAATCTCTCTGTATATGTAAGCCACAGGTTAAAAAAAAAAAACAAAAAAAATGTTGAAATGCCTCCATGCTGAACATAGTTCTGAGGATAGTCTCATGCAAATGAATTAAGCACAAATCACCTGTTTAAACATCACTTGACCTCTTAGAACAGAAAAGCAGGATCCTCTAGTCAATTCAATATTTCATTAAACACAGTTAACATATAAGCTATTGCATACAGGATCGTCGCTTTCAAAGGAGTTACAATTCAAGAAATGCTTCTTTAGAAAATGTTCAACACATAAAAGACCTGGGCTCAATTTTGGTAGTTTCTGACATTAACTCATCCAAATACCATGTTCAAGTGACTTTCCTCTTTGGCTTTCTTTTTTTCCTACTTCTAATGAATAGATTTGACCTGATTCATGGTTCCCCACCTCTTCTGGGCCTCTACCAGTGCAGATAAGGAATACTGTGCCTGGGAACCTTCTGGTCATGGATGATGATGTTCAGGTGTTAGCAGGAAGCACCAAGGGAGAAAATAGGCCTCAAGGGATTATTTTAGTCTCTCTGGGGGCATAGAAGTATTTTCAAAGCTCCTACACATCTGAAATTCTTAGGGATTATCCCCTACTTGGTAAAAAAAAAAAAATATTAAATAATCTCCACCAGGTCTTTTAGTTCAGTTTGGGGTTCTGCCCAGGGCTAGCTTAGATGTGAGGCAACGTGTCCCCAATACTAACCTTGTGCCGCGCACAACTTCATCTTCCTCTGGTGCCTCAGAAGACACCCTAAGACCCTGATCATCGGAGTCCCAGATCTTCAGCTTGAGTGGACCATCAGTATCTGTCACTAAGAGCAATGGGTACAGACAGTGTAGAGGACTGGTGGAAACTGTGCCGACTCTATGACGCCCTGGGAGGTCTTTTTTTGGTACCAGGGATTGAACTGAGGGGCACTCGCCCACTGAGCCACATCCCCAGCCCTATTTTGTGTTTTATGTAGAGACAGGGTCTCACTGAGTTGCTCAGCACCTCGCCATTGCTGAGGCTGGCTTTGAACTTGCGATCCTCCTGCCTCAGCCTCCCAAAGTGCAGAGATTACAGGCATGAGGTCATTTTTGAACCAATCCATTGTGGTTTATTTGCCATGTTTCTTTTTCATGGAAATAAAGGCAAAAAAAAAAAAATCCCATTATTTGAGTCTGCTGGCTTCTTTGGGGTGGGAGCTGGAGAGTTCCAAGAAAAAGACCAAAAGCTGAGTCTCCCCAGAACCTTGAGGGGCAAACCATGAAACTGTAGTGATGGGGTGAATCACAAAAGGGGACCAGAGCCGGGCTCCTCAGCCCTCCCCAGTCTGCCTCGGCCAATGAGCCTCTGTCCCCCTTCAGCTCAGGCCCCAGCTGGAGAGCCACTGTGGATCTCACTGAGCTGCGTCTCTGCATTTTCCACCTTGAAACACACCCTGATCCCGTCTGCTTGTCTGTGTCTCCCCAATGGTCGCCCCGGTCCCCACCGCCATCCTGGGCTCTTGCGATTCCTTCCTTCCACTAGCTTCAGCTCTGGTTTGTTCTTTTTCTAGTTCCTCAAGTGATGAAGTTAGGTTGTTGATCCGAGGACTTGCTTATTTTCAGTGCAAGTATTCATAGCTGTGAGCTTGCCCGTGAGTCTTGGGCTGTTCTGTTTTCATTTTCGTTCTTCTCTAAGTATCTTCTCATTTCCCTAGTGATTCGGCCTCGGATCCGTCGGTTGTTGGAGAGTGGGTTGTTTCCCAGAGTTCTGTGGCTTTCTCTTGTTGATTTCCAGCTTCATCGTGTTGTGGCTAAGGAAGCTGCCTTGTGCCTGTAGCTCTTTAAGGTACTGGGACTTGGTGTGTGAACTGACTTTTGGTGTTTCTTGGCAAAGGCGCTGTGAGCTCTTGGGAAGCCTCTGTGCTGTCGTGGGGGAACAGCGCTTGGTGTATGTCTGCTGGATCTAGTTGGTATTTTGTGTTGTTTAAATCTTCTATTTCCTGGTCATTTTGTCCATTACTGAGAATGGGATAGTAAAATCTCCAGTAATCATAGAAATATTTCTCCCTTCAGTTTTGTCAGGTTTTTAAATCTATATATATTTTGACAGTAAGTTATTGGGTATATAAACGTTGATGATTGTTAGATCTTCTTGTTATATTGAAACTTTTACTGATATGAAGTGTCCTTCCTTGTCTCCTGGAAACGTTTCTGACTCAGAGTCCACTCTGTCCGATACAGTCACCCCTGCACTCTTGGTTACTATGTGCATGAAACGTTTCCCTCCTCTTGCTTCACGTTATGTAGGTCTTTGGATCTGAAGTGTCTTACAGAGAGTGCTACAGTGGGATCCTGTGTTTATCCATTCCGCCATTATCTGTCTTTTGATTGGAGAGTTTAATCCATTTACATTGAAAGTAGCTGCTGGTAAGGAAGAACTTCTGTCACTTTGCTACTTATTTTCCACATTCCTCACAGCTTCTTCTGTTCCTTGTGTCTTGTGTTGTCACCATGGGGATCACATTTAATGTCTTAAAGTCAGAACACCCTATTTTGAATGTGTACAGCGGGACTTCAGTAACGCGCTGAACGTCCAGTCCTTCACAGCTCTGTTCCCACCTCCTTTTGTTGTTAATGTCACAAGATTTCATCTTTAGACATTATGTGCTCCCAAATATAAACTAATGATCCTTTTAAATACATTAGTTTCTTAAATTATGTATAAAAATATGTGGAATCACAAACCAAAGTTATACTAAAACTAGCTTTTAAATTTATAATTTAAAAAATTATTAGAGTATCAAATCACGTAGCAAACAAAAAGTAGAGTTACAAACCGTGGTGACAATAATACCATCTTCCACAATTATCCGCGTGTTTTTCACGTGGCTTTGAGATACTCTCTAGTGTTTGTTCCTCTTACCTGCATGCCTCCTGGAGCGTTTCTTGCAAGGCAGATTTAGTGGTAATCAACTCCCTCAGCTTTTGGTTATCTGGGAGTATCTTACTTTCTCCTTCACTTTTGAAGAACAGTTTTGATGAATATAGGATTCTTGGTTAACAAATGTTTTTTCTTTTAGCATTTAAATCTATTAATCCACTGCTTTCTGGCCTCCAAAGTTTCTGATGAAAACTGACGATAAACTTACTGAGAATCCCTCGTATGTGATGAGTTGCTTCTCTCTTGCTCCTACCAAGATTCTCTCTTTGCTCTTGGAAGTTTAACCCTAAAGTCTCTTGGTATAGGTCTTTTTAAGTTTATCTTACTTGAAGTTCATGGAGTTTCCTAGATGTTTATATTAATGCTTTTAATCAAATCTGGAAGGTTTTCAGCCATTATTTCTTCAAATATTCTTTTTTTTTAAAAAAGTATTTTTTATATGTTGATGGACTTTTATTTTATTCATTTATTTATATGTGGTGCTGAGAATTGAACTCAGTGCCTCACGTATGGCAGGCAAGCGCTCTGTCACTGAGCCACAACCCCAGCCCTCTTCAAATATTCTTTCTGCCCTTTTCTCACTCTTCTCTTCTGGACTCCTACAATGAGTATGTTGAGGAATCTGACAGGTCCTTTATGCTCTGTGTTCATTTTCTTCAACTTTATCTCTTACTGTTCTCAGACTTGACAGTTTCCATTGTCTGATGCTCAGGTTCACCGATTCTTTCTTTAGCTTGCTCAAATTTACCCTTTAATCTCTCTAGTGAATTTTTCATTTCGATTACTGTGCTTTTCAGGTCCAGAATTTTTTGTTTGTTTGTTTCTTTTCAGATCATCAACATTTCCATAAGATTCGCACATCATTTCTGTGAGGTTCCTCACTTCTCCCCTTTGTTCTTTGAACATCTTTGTGACAGTTGTTTTACCATCCCTGTCTGGTAGATCTGCCATCAGATCTTTTTCAGGGACAGTTTTTGTGACTTATTTTCTTTTTCTTTGAATAGGCCACACTTTTATGTTTCTTTATATGACTTGTTGTTATTGAAAACTAGATGTTTGTGTCTCATAGTAACACTAGAAGTCAGATCCTCTCCCTTCCCCAGGGTTTTGCTGTTGCTTTTGTTGGTTGTGTTGTTCACATTGCTGCAGCCATTTCTCTGCCAAGGATCACCTTGGGTATGAAATTAGGCCTCCTCAGTTCTTTCCTGAGTGGGTGCCTTTCCCTGGGCATTTGCAGTTTCCAGTTTTCCTCACAAATGCAATTGTTTTTAAATTGCTAGTCTTTAATGTCTGGCCCTCAAAAGGGGAAAGGGGAAGATTAAGGAGGGTAGTAGTGCTGGCCCTTTGAAATGCCTGGAGGAGGAGAGGCTTGCGGGACTGGTGCAATAACAACGGCCACCTTGTGCCTGTAATCAGAAGCAGCAATCAGCAATCAGAGCGCAGGTCTCCACTATCCAGAGGTCAGGCTCCTGCGGGCTGAGTACAGGCTGCTCTGGGAATAGGTGCAACTTGCCCGTGACAGGCAACGGGTGGGTATGGGAGCTGCTGCTATGCTGATACCTGAAACTGACCAACATTAACCACAATTTATTGTCCAATTCTTCCCCCCAGAAGATGTAAACCTTCAATAAACTCATAGCTCCAAAATATTGACAACAGACAGATTCTGCCAGGGAAATTGTGGTCTGGGTGGGAGGATGGACTTCTGAGGCTGCCTCCCCACCGTCTTCCCAGAACCTCCTGCACAAATGTCTTGAGACTGTTGAATTGTCCGTCACCCCAAATTAACAACCTGGACACGTGGCTCCTGAACCGGCGATACTCTACTGTAGAAGTGGGAATGGTCATGTCTGAAATGTGGGGAGTGAGTTGTGAGGACATGAGTTGTGAGGATATCATGGAATAATGGTATGAGCACTTGGAAATAGCGGCTGGCATATAATAAGTGTTAGGCATTCCTTATGAAATGCTTTTTATACGTACTATAATTACTTTCTGAACTGGGGAAATGCCTCACTGGAAACAGTTAAAATATTATGGATTTTTTAAGAAAACCACTGGACCAAGGATTAACATTTGCTACATATTAAATAGCTTCTATTTTTATATCAAGTTTTAAAAAGTATTAAATGCAAGACTTAAATTTTAACACTTTCTTGTCCAAAGTTCTAGTATACTTGATCACCATTCTCATCTATTTTTGATATTGGTTCTGTCTTTAATGTGACTTTAGAAAGACTTAGAGTTCTTAAGTGGGGCTATTCCATTTCATTTTAGTCCTCAGTAGCAGCTCCCAACCAGCGGAGTCTCTGTACGAATGTGCCCAGTTTCATTAAGATTTATTTTAGTTCCTTAAAGAGGACAGACGTTTTTCCTCTGCAAGTCGGAATGCCTTTCCTCTACGGTGGATGCCCACGTGGTGTGTGTAGCTCCCATTCACTGCAGCTGCACAGGCCATCAATGTCACCTCTTCACATCCCGATGACATTTGCCTTATTTTTAATTTGTATAAGTAATATTATCCAGGTCACAAGACACAGTCAATTTCTGTCGCTAATTCTTCAACTAAAAGCTGATGTACATATGAACACAAGCCTGTTGGCATTTCCAGGGCACTGAATACCAAAGAGAATGCATTTTGTACTTAACTGGAAATAGCTGTACCTACATGTGTGCATGTACCTACATTCTAGGAATATTGGTAATAAAGAAGATTTATCAATTTAATTATCGGTGCTTTACACTTGGGCATTGTGTAGCAACTTTTCTTTTCTTTTTTTTTTATGAATAACTGTGCTATACAAGGCCTGAATCTATGATGCAGCTCACAAAGGACCCTCAGGGTCTTGGTTCCAGGAAGAAGTGACATTGTTGAAACTGCCCCTCTCTGGAAAAAAACAACAACTGCCTAACAACATGATGCGTGTGGTCAACTGCCAACGCCCTTTGTAGAGGCGGAAAGGGTAGCAAGACGTCTTCAAAGCAGGGCGCTCTTTAGGTTTAAAAATGAACTGAGTCAGCCCAGGCACAGAGGAACATCTGCAGAGAGAGAGCAAAATTGGGGACACTGTGTTACAAGTGTGAGTGAGAGTGCCACTCAGGGGAAGAAGGAGGGGAGAGTGGACCGTCCGCTGGCCATTCCATGGGCCTATCTGTCCTCGAAGTGTGGGCTGGGGACCTGCAGGTGTTACCGAGGAAGAGGCAGGCGGCTCACCGCCCACGTGGCCTTTCCCTCTCAACCAGGCCGCACCTGACCCATAGCCCAGCCCCACGTGTCCTTCCATAATGCACCCCACCCGTCTCTACGGCTGCGCTCCAGGTCGGGTGCCCCCGAGCTCTCCTCTGACAAATGCAACAGGCCTCTGAACCTGAGTCCCCGCAGGTGCATTCGTTTCCCTCCCACCTCCTCAGAGGGACCTCACCTCAACCCCACCCCGACCCAGAGCAAACTGGGGGGACAGGCAAGGGTGTACCCTCTGTACCAGGCCCTCCATTTTGCTGTGAGCCTAGAACTGCTCTAAAACAGTAGCCTGCTCTTTAAACGTCCCCACCCAGCCTCCTACCCAGCTCCAAGACCAAAGGCTTCAAAATTCGATTGTTTCTAATTGAAAATCTGATGGAGAACATCCATGAGCCAAGGAGGCATCACTCCTCAGCTGGCATAGTGAATCCACGTGGCCCTGCCCACCTGTCTACGTCAGCCAGCTTTTCATCACTGTGGGAAAATACCCAAAATAAGCAACTTACAAGGAAAAAAGGTTCAACGACGTGATTTAGTTGTAGGTTGCGGTCTGTGGTCAGTTGGTTCCGTTGTTTGGGGCCTGGGGGGAGCCAGTGCATCCTGGCAGGAGTGTGGAGAGGAGGCTGCTCACCTGAAGGCAGCCAAGAAGTGTAAGGGAGACAGGAAGGGGCCGAGGTCCTAGTACCTTCTTCAAAGGCATGCTCTTAGTGGCCGGACGTCCTCCCAGTAGCTGTATGTTTTGGGTGTGAGGTGTCCCCAAAAGCTCATAGGTGAGACAACACAAGAAGGGTTGGAGGTGGCGTGACTGGGTTCTGAGAGCCTTAACCTCATCAGTGCCTTAGTCCCCTGACAGGGGGTAGCTGGAGGGTGCCTGTAGGCGGGTAGGGTGTGGCTGGAGGAGGGCGTCCAGGTGGCCATATTCTGAGCCACTTTCCTTCACTACACTCTGCCGTCATGATGTCCTGCCTCACCTCAAGCCCCGAGGAATGGAGCCTACTGTCTATAGACTGAGAACTCTGAAACTGTGAGCCCCCAAATACAGTTTTCCTCCCCTACCTGTTCTCGTCAGGTCTTTTGGTCACGGCGGGGAAAAGCTGAGTAGAACAAGGCCTCACCTGTCAGGTAGCTCCTCCGACTCCTAGGAGTGCCTCCGCTGGGCACTGGGCCTTCAAACGGGTGGGCCTTTGGGAAACACTTATCCAAACCACACGACTGTCCACCGGCCGCACGTCCAGCTCCTGCAGCCCCTCAGACCCTTCAGTGCACCCCACACCCATGTCCTCACCTGAGTCCTCACGCCCAGTTTCCCCTCTCCAGAGGCCCTCCCCTGCTTTGGCCTCCTTCCAAAGTTCCTGCTCTTTCTTCCCTCTAAAGTCTTCCTGGTTCCCCCAGAACAGAGTTGGTTCCTCCCTAAGTGGCTGATTAGCACATTATTTGTGGTAATGATTTCACTCTTTTCGCCCAAACTCGTTTCTTTGGGAACAAAGAGCTTATACTCCCTCACGTGTCTATATTTTTTAATTTAGGCATCCTCAACATTTCCCAGATCCAGTAAAAGATCATTTTCTATGTTCATGGAATGTTTGTGCTGAGTGAATAAAAGAAAGACTGAATGCAGAGCGCAGACGGCAGACCAAACACGTGGTCCAGTTTTATTCCTGACACTGTCTGGATCTCTCTTTTCTCTCATTTTGATGGCTAGTTGGACACTCCAGTTGGGTCCCTCATTCTGTGACTCTAAAATAAAGGAATTTCCACTTGGGATCTCATCAGATTCCTGGTCTCGACTCCTGAGGACCTAGCAGGAACCCCGAGGGCTGGCCCCACCCTAGTGGTTCTACCAGATTCTAGTTATCTTGTTTCCTTCAGCTTAGTAACTGCCACCTTCAACAAGGTTTTTAACTTCTCTGCACCTTAATCTCCTCAGCTGCAATATCAACTTCACGATGTGGCTACGTTGCAGAGTGTCACTGAGTATTAGACTAGGTAATGTCTGTAGAGTGCTTACCACACCAAAGACAGTAAATGTTCAGTAAGTGTTCATGATAGTAATGATTTTTCCTTAATCTTTTGGGGGCAGAGGGGGACCGGGGATTGAACTCAGGAGCACTCGACCACTGAGCCACATCCCCAGCCCTATTTTGTGTTTTTATGTAGAGACAGGGTCTCACTGAGTTGCTTAGCACCTCGCCATTGCTGAGGCTGGCTTTGAACTCGCGATTCTCCTGTCTCAGCCTCTCAAAGTGCTGGGATGACAGGCGTGCGCCACCGTGCTCAACTCTCGAATGTCTTTGACAATACTTTTCTACACAGGAAGAGGATAAACTAAAGACCTACTGTGAATAGCTGCATACCATGATTAATAAAACATCAGATCATTTTGTTATATAGGCACAGACAAATTCATTTGTGTGTCATGAATTAGACTTCAAAAATTACCATGAGTCCAGTACAGTGGCACACGCCTGTAATCCCAGCGACACAGGAGGCTGAGGCAGGGGGTGCACAAGTTCAAGGCCAGCCTCAGCGACTTAGTAATGCCCTGAGTAACTTAGCAACTCCTTTCTCAAAATAAAAAATAAAAAGATGTGGGGATGTGGCTGGTAAAGCATTTCTGTGCTCAAATCCCAGTCCAAAAAAGGAAAGGAGAACAAATGCAATAAATCAAGGCAATTTGAAATTTTATGTAACTAGTTTTGTGTGTCTGAAATTTTTCATCTCTAGAAATTTATTTATCATTGGGTTTCTTGGTACCTTTTCTGTAGATATTTTAACGAGTAGGAACATCTGAGTCATGCAATTCTTCAAGTGAATGAATTAACTAAATCTTCCCCCACAGCAGTGTAGATGGAAGGAGGAGAATTGCTGCTGGCAACCTAAGGGCGGAAGACAAGGAAAGGAACGGTCTCCTGAGAGGCTCCGTCATCAGATGGGCCGGGTTTGGGGACCACGGCAGTTCCTGCAGGGTCAGCAGGTGAGCCAACTGCTCGTACTGCCTACTGGCTTCAACCAGGCCTTTGGTTCAGCTCCAGGGAAGCAGCGCCCGCAGGGTCGGGGGCCGCGCCTTGGGTGCTAAACAATGATGTCAGGGCTGCAGCCTGGGTCCTGGCCTCCTACCCACCCACCCCTGTGCCTATCTTGTTTTCTAGAGCAGCTAGGACTCGTGGTTGCAAGTGCCGACTTGCCAACCCAAGCTGGCTTAGGCATAAAGGGAATCTTATTGGCTTAAATGACTGAAAAGATCAGGAATGATGCTGATGTCAGGACTCGAAGGATAACCTGCAGGCTCAGTCTCACACCAGCTCTTGCTCAGCCCCTTACTGGGTTGATAGCCATCTCAAATTTCACGGATTGAGTGACACCATTTCAGTCTCAAGGTTCAAGGCACAAAGAAAAGGCCTGCCTTTGCTCCAGAAATCTTAAGAGGTTTCCTTGTGTTTCACTGAGAGGCCATGCACCATCCTGAGGAAATCATGCTGGCCAAGGGCAATGCAAGATTGGATGAGCCATTCCTAAGCCTGGTACTAGGTGTGGATGCAGTTCCCATGGAGCTACCTGGACAGAACATGGGGAGTTCCAAACAGGAATTAGAACTGGTAATTAGAAGACAAGTAAATGAATTTTGGGGAGAATTCCACTGCCTCTGCTAAGACTTTATCTCTTTGTTTCTGGGAACCTGGGACTTTTCCATACCCTCCCCAGCTCTAGCTACCCATGAGAGTTAAACCCTGAGGCTCAGATTCATCCTGTCCAGTCCTATCCATCTGAAATCTTAGATTCTGATATTAGAAATGCCTTCCTCTGCTCTAGGCCCAATGGTTTGGGAAGATGATCAGATCTAGTAAAAGCATCCTGTGGAAGCCTACCTTCTTGGCTTCCACTTTGGGGTTCAAGAGGCCTTTCTGGACTTTCTCTGGCTCCAGATCTTCTCAGTTGAAAGAAATAAATCCCCAGCCCAATGGTTCTCAAGCCTGGCTACAACTTAGAATCACCTGAAAACTTTTCTCAAAATATCCAGTTTTCTAAGATCAGGGACAAAACAAGGAAAGCTGCTTTTACCTTTACATTGAACTTAGTACTTAAGTCCTAGGCAGAGAAATTAGACAAGAAAAACAAACAAACCATGAGGCATCCAAGTTGTTAAGAAAGAAGTAAAATCACCTCTGTTCACAGATGACATGATTTTATATATGGAAAATTCTAAAGATTACAAAAAAGGAGAGAGGCAGAGAGGGAGAGAAATCCGTTGGAACTAATAAATGAATTCAGCAAAGTTGCAGGGTATAAAATCAACACACAAAAGCAAGTTACATTTCTATACACTGGCAATGTATAATTCTGAAAAGAAAATTAATAATTAAGGAAAAATTCAACTTGCAGGAGCATGTAAAAGAATAAAATACTCACCTATAATGTGAAAAACTTATACATAAAAACAATAAAACATAGCTAAAAACAATTTTTAAAAGACACTAGTAAGTTGCCAGACATCCCATGTTCATGGATTGGAAGTCTTAATATTGCTAAGATGTCCATACTATGCAAAGCAGTCTACAGAGTCAATACCACCCCTCATCAAAATCCTAATGGCATTTTTTTAGAAATATAAAAATTCCAGCCTGGGGCTGTAGCTCAGTTCTCAGTAGCATGTTCTCATGCCTGGCATGCATGAGGTGCTGGGTTCGATCCTCAGCACCACATATGAATAATAAATGAATAAAATAAAGATCCATCAACAACTAAAAAAAAATTTTTTAAAAAAGAAATATAAAAATTCCTTCTGAAATTAATATGAGATCTTAAAAAATCTTGAATAACTAAAATAATTTTGAAAAAGAACAAAATTAGAGTTGAAGAGCTCACACTTTTATATTTCGAAACATACTATGAAGGTGATCAGCACAAGATGCTATCAGCATAAAGGCAGACGTGTAGACCAAAAAAATAGAAAACCTTGAAATGAGGCCTTGGGTATCAAGCCAAGGGATTATCAGCAAGGTCCACACCCACGTTCAAAGCTGCAGGATTCACAACAGCCAAGAGTGGCAAACAATTAAAATGTCCATTAAGAAAGGACTAAACAAAGTGTGGTATCTGTATATAGGTGAAGGAGCATTATTCAGTCATGGAAAGGAAAGACATCCGGTCATACATCCTACATGTCATCCTACACCATGGGTGAAGCTGGAGGACATTAAGCTAAGGGAAATAGGCTAGTCACAAAAAGATAAATGCTGTCTGATTCCATTAATGTGGGTATCTACACCAGCCAAATTCATAAAACCATTTAGTAGAATGGTGATTGCCAGGCCCGAGGGGGAGAAGAAATAGGGAATGCTGGCTGAGCTGCGACAGTTCAGGTTTGCAAGATGCGGAAGTGCTGGGGATCTGTGTCACAACAGTGTAAAAATACACGGCTGAACTGTGCACTTGAAAGTGGTTAAAATGGTAAACTTCATGTTACGTGTTTTTTACCACAATTTTTTTAAAAAAACAACCTCATCCTGAGCCCAACATCAGATTAACTAAGTTAGGTGGGGTGGGGCCAGGCTTCGTTATTAAAAACTGGATTACTGGATTGCTCTATGGCACAATCAGGGCCTCAAGTGACTGCCTGGACCCCCAATCCTGTATCTAAGTGGTCTGTCTAGGTCTTTCTCCATAGCAACTGTAACAAGGGGCGGTCTCAACCCTTTGCACGAAGTGGTTTGGAGTCAGGGTGGAGCACTCCATCGCTGAGCCGTGGACTGGAGTTCCGATTCTGCGTGGGTCATCCACAGCCTCCCAACAGATTGGAGCAGGGCCTCAGTCAGCACTGACTGTGGTATATACCGTTTGTGTGACTTCAGGCAGGCAGAAAGAGATGGGTAGCATTGCAGAAAGAAGACGATAGGCAGAGAGGAAAGACAGAGGCACCAGTAGTCCAGGGTCCTGCCCTACCATGGCCACCTGAGACAGAGAAAGTTCCAGAAGCCAGGAAAGAGGCTGTAGGAAGGGAGAAGGGCAAACGATATGGTTTGTTTTGAACTGGAGCTATGTAATTTCTTTTAAGATAAAATGAAAACTGAGTCTAGGAGTGGGAAGCATCCTTCCTGATTTAGGAGAGAATGGGGAGCAGGGAGTAGTTTTTATGCAGAGAGCAGTGATCAATATTCATAATCATACTGCTTAATGCACACGTGGATGGAATTTGGTCTTTAGCATAATTTAATTAAATGGACCATTGTTTTTCTTCCTCGCTGGTTTCGGTGAGAACATTGGAAGGGTGAGGTGAGCAGGATTAGGTTCTAATTGAAGCAGATCTATCTGCCTCTAAGCCAAGGAGTACTGTATAAACAGACTGGGAGGCTTTTATTTAAATTTCATATTCAAAAGGGTGTGGGTGCACAGATGGGCACTTTACCTCCTTCGTTTCCAGTTTTAGAAGTGCGGGGAGGATGTTGGGTGAGTTCAAAACATTTTTTTTAAAGTATAGCTGGGATTTTTCATAAAATATATTAGCTAGGTGGTGTGCAAATAGGACAGTGTAATTTGTGCTTTTCTAACACTTTCCTCCAGAAAATGTGCTTAGGTTTTATTTTCATTTTTGAAAACTGATATTTAAGGGCCTGCTCTGTAGTAGCAGACTGGGAGTTTTAAAGGCACGAAGTTAATTCCCATAATGACACCGTAAAGTCAACACCAAGCCCGTTTTACAGTTGAGGAAACAGAGGCGAGGACAGATTCCGTAAATTTCAAGTTCATACAGCAAATATATAGCTGAGATGGGATCTGAAGTCAGTTATTTTGGGTACAAAGCCAATGCTCTTTCTGTCCATTATCCCAGAGTTTGGAGGAGCTGAAGCCAGGATGTATCATTCCTTTGATTCAGTTCTTACAGAGTTAAACGTAGATAGCAAATATATATCTCAGTCCTCAAACTCAGAGGAGCAAGAAAGTCAGTCAACTCCATTGTAATCTGAGCCCCCATCCTGCTGGATGGTCTGCTGGTGTCTGCCAACACGCCCATGGCCCCAGCATAAGTGTTCCCTTTAAGTCTGCATGCGGCTCTTTCCATGCCAGTTGAGCCTGGGTGGTACTTGGCGCTCCATGGCACCAGGGCCCGGCCACTGAGGGGGCTCTAGTCCCTGGGACTGTATTCTGAACAAGATCCTCTTTGATGACACTCCCAGAAAAGGACTCCTCTGTCCTCTCTGGTCTCAACCATTTAGGTTTTGAGAATAAAAGCCAGGAGGAGGATCACACTAGCGCCTACTTCAGAGGGCCGCCCTCGGGAAGGCTGCAGAAGCCGGTGTCTGCAGAGTGCTCAGCACAATACCAGACATGCAGTACGTGCTCCTAAATATTAGTGGCCACTACATATTTTAAAATATACTATGTATGCCAGATTTCTTTGTTTTTCTTACAAGATATGTAATAAAATAATTTGTTGTGATTTGCATACAGGCAGAACTGGCACTGGCTTACACCCTGCAGGCGCAGAGATTCTACTATTGCATTTGAATTTCTATATATAATTCTCATCAAACAAGGAGAGAGAATGCGGCGCTGCTGCCGTCGTTTGCCCTGCGCCGGGCAGCTCGCTTGCTTGCTTTGCCAAGAGCGAACTTTCACTTTCGTCTAGGCTCACGGTGGGGGGATCGGAAGGACTCCCCAGAGACTGGCTTCTGGCTCCATTGCTGTCCCACCTGTCTCCCCACGGCCACCTGCCAGCAGGGTGCTCTGCAGCCCTGTCATCCTGGCCCCTGGCTGGAGCTCTGTCTCAGAAGAATCCGCTCAGGGGACAGAAGGAGCATTCCTGGAGGCCGTTGCCACTCAGGGAGGATCATAAGGCACCAAACCCAACTGACAGCCCGTTAACCATGACCAAAATATTGTCCAGACACTGGATGTCAGCCGCCAGGAAGGAAACGGGGTGGCAGGAAGTCCAGATGGACAGAGATAGTGATCTTAATTCATTAAACAAATGTACCTTAGCTCTATGACATGTCCATAAACACATGACTGAATTCATTGCTGGATTCTCTAGGGACCTGGAGACGTGTCTGCAAGTGAAGGTGCCCTGTAGCGAGGAGGGAAGAGACTGGGGTTCTTATCATAGCCCCCTCCCCGGTACCTTTCCCTCCATTTTCTTAGAGCTCTGGCCCTGTCTGCGCCCAGCCATGTGCTCTTCTGGGAGGAGAGGTCTGCTGGCCCCAGCCCACCCCTTCCACACTGGCTTTCTTCAGGGCTTGAAGTAGTCAAATGGCGTTCATGCCACCGTAGGTCTATGGGTCCCTCCTGACCCTTCATTCTCCTGTCCTCACCTCTGAAATTAGTCGCTTATTTAAATCCCTTCCAGCAAATCCTTTTGAAGATGGAGCTCCCTGCAGATTCCTGACTGGTGGCTCGCCTGTTCTGCCCCCGTGCAGCCCACCCCAGGCTCAGTTAGGCTGCATTGACTTTTCTATCTCCTGATTGCCTGAAAGTAAAAGGTATTGCTTACTTTCTCCTTCTCAGAGTGAGTCACAATAAATGTGTACATAAAATCATTTCCTCCTGCAGTAGTGTGGTCGTTAAACTGTGCCAGACCCACGTGTGACTTTGGGGAGAGCTCTGCTTGTTGACCCAGCTGCAAATTTCCCTGCGGGTGGCACGTTCCTCAGAGTGTTTAGCCTCTCTTTAAAATTTTTATGTTTCCATATGTGTTTCTGCACCCACTTAGCTCTGTCCCGCGTAGCTCTAGGGAAATTCACTACGCTCACCGGACGCTGAATCGTCCCTTCATATTACATAAGATGAAAACCTTGCTCCATTCAGCCGCCAGAGAAATAGCCAGAGAAGACATTAAGCAAGATCTGATGTTCGTCTGGAAACCCCTTCCATTCACGAGTCCTTTAGGGTTTCTCCACGGCTGCACAGATGGCTATCCTTCAAAAGGAATATTGTGCTTTCTCCCCTTAGGATATACTTAATCTGGACATTAGGAAAGTTTCTGAGAACAGAGAGGAACACAGGAAAAACACACATCACAATGTTTATTTTTAATAAAAGAAAGGGAAGGGAACAGGCAGATACAGAGCACGGTTCGTCACAGGTCACTGCAGTGACACATCCAGAGACTGGCTCTGGAAGTTTACCAGGCCAAGAACCTTGGTGACAACATTGCCTTTGAAAAGCATGGCTCAGGACCCTGTCCATTCCGATGGTCATGGCCACCCTCGAGGGACTTGTATTCTGGAACATTCCAAGGATGCTCCTTCCTAATCTGTGCAGGCCGAGCCGTCAGTCTGCTTTTTGATCCTTCCTACCCAGTGTTTGTTGAGTGTTTATGAGGGAGAGTTCCCTTTGAGGGGCAGTGAATCTGAGAATGCCCTGCCCTGTTAGCCTGAATTCTAGAGGGACAGGCGGGAAGTAGACACACACAGTGTGTTGTATGATTGCAGCTAGTGACCGGTTGAGGCAGTAGTGCCAGGTAAGAGTGCCATGACCAGCAGGTAGTGCGTTGGTATGCAGAGAAGAAACGGGGCCTCAGATGCAGCCAAGCTGAACGGTGAAGTGCCCTGTGCTGATGTGAGGTCTCCACCTGCCATGAGGGTGGTTTGCAGGAGCTTAACTTGTAGTGTGAGGAGCGCGGTCTATGCTGAACACCGACTTTCCTCCTAGGAGTCTGGAATCGGAGCATGTGCGAGTGGGGGTGCCTAGGTGACCCTCCCAGTAAGAACCTCGGTCTCTGGCCCTCAGGAGCTGCCCTGGTAGGAAGCCTTTCACACGTGACCAGAGGACTGGCATACACCACATGCCATCCCGCTAGGGGGACCCTGGGAAGCCTGGCCTGGGCTCTCCACTTGCCCCACGGGCCTCCCTTGCCACCTTGGCTTGGTGTCCTTCACAGTAGCATGTCACAGGGACACAACCATGTGCTGAGTCCAGCGAGTCCTTCTAATGATCAGGGACCCTGGGGGTGGCCTCTGGGACCTATGTCACAGACGGGGACTCCAGAGTTTCTAGAAACAGGAGATTGAGCTGGCCATCCATTTGGAGGACAGCAGTGGCGTAGCTTCGAGTTCCGCATGAAAGGGGTGAGTCTCGATAAAGCTGCTATCAGACAGAAGGCCAAAACACCCTGGGGTGACACTCGGGTGCGGGAGACTTAGGGAAGCCAGCAGACCCAGCTAAGGGCCAGGTTGGCATTAACAAAGCCTAAAAAATCGTGGTCCTCAAGTTTCTTCACTTTACTAGTCGGTAAACTCCTTGGGGACAGGCAGTGGGCTGCGAGGTCTTTGTACCTGCAGACCAAGAGAAGGTCACTTTGTAGAAGGATCCACTAAATCCTTCCTTACGGATTTCAGAGCTGCAGTCCTCAGAGCTGGGGTGGAGGGCTTTGCTGAACCTTCCATTAGTGCATTGGAGTCGCACGATGGGGGGGTTTGTTGTGACGCCTTCGTGAATGCACACAGCACAGTTTTCTCCTCTTCAGTCCCTTTACTCCCCCTCTCCCTGACCCCCTTCCTCTACTCTGCAGGTCTATTTATCTATTTCTTCCAGCTGGCGCCCCGTGGATCTATGTAGAAAGCATGCACTGCGGCGCCTCCACACGCGGACCCAGCTTCACTAGGCCAACTTCACTCGCGGCCCCTCCCCCCCGCACCCCTGCTCTGCCACCCCGTTCCACTGACCTCCCTCCTAGGGTGGACTTTTGATCCTACAACCAGGCGACGTTGATTCTAACTTCTGTGTTAACAGCAAAACGGTCCTGGTTTAGAGGCCTGGTGCCCTACGGTGTTAACGCAGAGGTTAAGCAACGACAGAAGCGTTCTGGCAGAGTTGTGCTCTGCGGCTTTGCTCGGACACCCTCTCCATTTAATGGTGACAGACCCTTAAACCCAAAAGCTCTGGGTTCGTTAGCAGAGTGGAGAACAGGGGCTGGACCGGGCTCTTTCAGTGCCGGGTCCCAGGTCCCAGCTCTCTGCCTTCATCCCCAGTGGGCCTCTGGGTCGCAGAGTTGGGATTATCCTGTGCTAGGTTGCTCTGGAGATGAAGTCCGGGCCTCAGGAGGCTGGGCAGGTCTCCACCACGTGCCTCTTAGCTCGTTTCTCACGTTCTTCCTTTGACACGATTCTCCCTCCGTACGTCTCAGCCCTTTCAAGCTTCTCCTTCCTCCTCTCTTCCTCTCTCCAGGTCTTTTCCAAGCAGCGTTCCTCCCTTCTGCTCCCTCTGTCCCTGACTCCTACCTGCCCCCATCTTCGTCCCTTATTCTTCCTGCCTCTTGCTGGCTGTTTCTCACTTCCAGCCTCGGCCAGGGTTTGGACTCCACCTTGGCCTCGGGCCAGTGTGCTGGATCTGCACGCTCATACCTGAGTGCGTTCCTCAGCCTCCTGGGGCTGGGGGAAATCGCTGGCTGTGCTCTCCGTCACCCAACACTGCAACCAGGCTGGCGTCACTGAGGACCCCCACTCCAGCCCTTGGGGCCACTCAGCAACCTGCTCCACGGTCCTCAGTGAGCAGCTCCTCCCATCCTGCCCGGGAATCCTAACAGCTCTTGGCCGTTCTCCTGGGATCTTGAGCACACAGTTCTCACACGAAGCCCCTGACCCTCCTCCTGCTTCATTGAGCAAAGCCACGACTTGACCCACGAGCTCACTGCCTGCCCTGGGCTTTCTCCTCTCCACCATCTACGGGGTGAGGACTGCTCTGTGATCTCGCTCGCTCCCGCAGCCTGGCACCTCCCTCTGAACTGTCCTCTTTCTCTCATATATTATCAGCACCCTCCCTTTATTATTTTTTGGCTCCTTATGTACAATCTGTGCACATGCCGAGAAGCTCCCCTCTGGAAAGGAGTGAGGCCTCCCACACTGTCCACGCTGCAGCACCTCTGCTCACTGCCCGCATCCCTGCTTCCCTTCCCAGCCAGGTTTCTGGAAGGAGGGAAATGAGCTTGTCTCCATTTGCTCACCTCCCACCTCTGAGATCTCACCTCTGATCTCCAATACCGCTGTGGAAACGACTCTGCTAAAGATCTCCATGTTCTCCTATTGATAAATCCAATGAGCATTTTGATTCTTATTAGATAACTTATTGAAACTATTAAATTGCCTCTCTCCTAATTCCTTCTCATTGTTCTGACCATGGTTCTTGGTCTCTCTAAAATAATCCTATTTCTTTACTCACTTTTAATGCCAAGTTATAAACTCTATCTACCAGTTCTGGGCAAGCAATATTTTCTTTGCATCTTTTTTTTTTTGGTACTGGGGATTGAACTCAGGGGCACTCGACCCCTGAGCCACACCCCCAGCCCTATTTTGTGTTTTATGTAGAGACAGGGTCTCACTGAGTTGCTTAGCGCCTCGCCATTGCGGAGGCTGCCTTTGAACTCGGATCCTCCTGTCTTGGCCTGCCAAAGTGCTGGGATTAGAGGTGTGCACCACCACGCCCAGCAATACATATATTTTTAAATGAAACAGGCATAAGAAATAGTAGCATCAGAGTGATGACCAGAGGGAGCTGACATTGACCTTGATGTTTGAAAGACAATGGAGCAGTGAAGAATTGGAGGGCCTGTGTGCCATCAGAAGAGGAAGCTGACGCTCAGGTGTGGAGGGACGCTGCTTTGTGAAAAGGCAAGGCCAACGTGTTTACATCTCCTAGTTTTAAGATAATCTGAAAATTCTAATTTTCAGGTGAAATTTCCCAAAAATGTTAGGCCCAAAATCAAATTGGCTTATCAACCCAATAAAACATGCTGATCTTGTTTACACACCTGCCTTAAATCTGGTGCGGCTTGTGGCCGTAAACTGGCCGCAGGGCTTTTTTCTTGCATATTCTCTATATACTCATCTTAAGATTTTAGTTCCCACTGAGGAACTGAAGACCCCACCTCTTAGCTTGGTTTTTCCTGTGACAATCCGATTTGTAAACCCGATTACTTGTTGGACGTTATGCCTGGAGGTTCGCTGTGCAATTCAGACTTGACCTCACAGTTCCCCAAACATCTCTTCCACCCTCCTGGCTAGCTGTGTCCCCGGGCTCCTGGCCAGTCACTCCAGATCTCTGGATTGTTGTCACTGTTCTTCTGCGTCTCCATGGCTCTCCACCGCCAAGGCAGCCAGTTTCATCTGCACTGTGCTTGATCTGCTCCATCCTCTACTGCCTCTGGCTTGAGTTTAGGCATCAGACTCCTAAGCATTCCCAGTCCACCTGCCCCCCTGCCCACCTCCAGATGAGCCACGCCGGAACGGGTTCTTTCTACGGAGGCCGAGTGACAGGTGCACATTTGATTACTACCCCGCCACACACACACCCCAAGGCTCCCTTGTCTACTGAGTCAAGCTCAAGAGTTAGGTTCCCTTCTCCCATGGCATCGGATGCCAGGTAACCCGCAGCTCCCCACCTGCACCACGAGCCTGCTGCTCCTTTGACCTTGCTCTTTCTCTTCTCCCTGTCTCCTCACTTTCTTCCCAGTTAATTCTTACTTACTGTTCAAGATACTTCTCTTTCTGAAGACCCCTCCCTGTCCTCCTAGTGGGGGCCCAGAGCCCCTCCTCTGGGCCCTGGTGCTCGTCCTGCTTCTGTGGTGTGGCTCTCCTCACACCCCACTGTGTCCCTGGGTGTCTTCTCCCTCCAGACAGCAAACTGCCCTGCAGTGGGGGCCACGCTCTCATTCATCTGACCCCCCCACCGTGGTGCCTAGCACAATTCCTGGCACACAGTGACGACTCAGGAAGTATCACCAAGCTTAGCCCCACTAGTACCTCAGCTGGGGAGGCAGAGCAGTGGTCACAGGACTTGGGGGTGAGAAATGTTTCCAGGGTCAGAAAGTCACAGGAAATTCACCCCAAGGCATCTGAGAAGGAGAACCCAGGGCAAATTTTATGTTCACCTACAGTTGCAAAACCACAAAAGAATAGAACAGAGCTAAGTGGGAGCACATGGAAATCCAGGCCAGAGACGGAGGTGGTCCCGGGTGGTCCCCGGGGAGGGCAGCGATGGAGGTGGTCCCGGGGGAGGGCAGCGGAAGCATCGGTCTGACTCCACTGAGGGAATCGCCCTGCTGTCTGCAGGCTGCTTCGCCGCATCCAGAACACCGGTCCAGCTCACGACCAACGGAGAGAGGGAGACCAGCATGGCAAGGACTCCCAAAGCCATGTCGCTGAAGAAATGGAGGGTTGGGGGTGTGTGGCCTCCAGAAACAGGAAGTCCTGGTGGACACCTGCGCAGAGCCTCGCGGTGTCGGGAGGACCCTTATTTCAGAAGGTGAGGGTGTCTATGCATGAGACCTCAGAGAATCGCCAGGGACCGACACCCAGCAGCTCCAGAGGGCAAAGGGCAATCTCACGTCAAGGACATTTGTCTAACCGTCAGCCCTGCCCAGAAAGCAATCAGCAGGCTCCCCGGCAACGAGCACCCATTGCTGGGGCTGTGGGGGCCCCAACAGCCCGCTGCCACGGTGGTCTAGGGAGGGTGACAGCCTGTCCCCGGTGACAGTGTTAAGAGCCTGGAGTTCGGCGAGAGGAGACAAGCCACCCTTCTCTCTCAAGGAGAAGGTCGAGTTCCTTTCCCAAGAAAAGTCCCAGAGAGACCAAAGTGCTGTCACTGGGCTCCGGCAGCTCAGCACCCACCCAGCACCATCCTGACACCCGCTGTCCTCCACCCACCCCCTCCGGCTTCCTGAAGACTCTGACCTCCATCGGCACCAGGCCCTTCCACCCTTCTGCCAGGCCTGATTCGCTGGGTTTCCCCACCGCTCAGCTTCCTTAGGTGCTTCAGGCGTGGGGACGGGTGACTCTGGAAGGCTGCAGAGGTGCTGGCTGTCCTGGACCACTGTGCCAGTGCCTCCTCTGGTCGGACCTACGGCAGAGCAGGGGGTTCTCGATGGTCTGTGATGCTGGAGGTCAAGGTCCGGGCCTCGTGGTGCTGGGCGAGGGCTCCCCCGCTGAACTACCCCTCCAGCCCCCTCTTTGAGGTCAATCCTCTCCTGTGGGGAGGAGAGTGTTGGGGAGCCCGGCTCTTGAAAACAGAAGAATATGAGCAAATGTGTCAGTCCAGCCAAATGCAGAGACAGGCCCTCAGAAGCGTCCTTGACCTGGGGGTGAAGGGATGCTGAAGCTGGAGCGGGGCGGCTCCTGCCTGGCTGTGATTCCCGTCACCCCTCTGTCCTCTCACGTAACTCATTTCCCTTGGGGCACCCACAATTGGTTTGCATTTCTTGTGGGGTGAGCGACCCCAGGGAACAGGGTCCAGGAGGAAAGGGAGCCTGAGACATGGCCCCAGGGCCCTGCTCCTGGACAGCTGGCCATCTGATGCTCTCCCTGGATTCTGGCCTGGATTCTGGTCAGCCCTTCTGCCTGGTCCAGGCAGGCACTGCTGACCCAGAGCCCTGTGCCGTCACTAGCCTGTGCCACCCATGACCTCCGGCCCACGTCCACTCCTGGTGCCTGAGCTGCGGTGGTGGGGACTTCAAGCTCCGCGGGCCTGAATGGCTGCGAGTGTGCGTGGTTCCAGAAAGCCAGACTTCCTCAGGCTCCCACTGCAGGCTCAGCCTGGCTCCCAGAGGACCCCCGGCTCCTGAGCGAGGCCACCACCCTCTCTGTTCCACCTGCAGTCACCTGGCCTGCAGCCCACCCCACTCACAGAGAGCATTCCTCCTAGTTAGAAGACACTTGTCCCCTGGGCTCTTGATTCAGACCCCTCCTGGGTGCTGACTGCAGGCCTCAAATTCAGTCCCATGTCTCTGGTTGCCTGCAGGACACACAGTGGGCACACTGAGACCCCCGACTCATCATGTCCCAAGTGCGGCTCTACCTGCCCGTAACTCCTCCTCCCAACACACCAATCTGCTCTCCATGTCCCTCCTGCCCTCCCAGCCATCTGGTCACCCCGAGGGATGAGTGCAAGGGAAGGCCAGGAGCTCTGCAGAGACGTGGCCCTCGTGCTCGGGCCCTGAGCCATGGGCAAGGCAGAAGCTGCCTCGCCCATTAGCCTCTCCCAATGGCACAGAAGTAGCACAGTGGGAGCCAGTGGGTTTCATATCTGGTACTTGAACTCACATACCTCCAAAAGTGTTACCACTTCTCATGGACTCTCATCCCGGCGTAGCCCGTGGAGATGGATGCCATCCGAGTACATGACCGGCACACCAAGATCTGTTAAATGAACTAATGAACAAGTGACTAAATTTGACATCAAAGCAATTTTTAAAGCAAACATTAACTGTTAGAAAGCTCACGAGTGGGCTTAAATTTTAATTTTATGTTTTATAGAGAATGCCTGGGAGACTTCCAGTCTGCTAAATTTAAATATAAACAATTTTCTATAAAGGGTGATTCTCTTTACACACAGAAGCACTGATGGATGCATTTTGATTAGACTAATACTTTTTTTTAAAGGCAGCATAGTTCCAGCTACAATAGGTCAGGAATTTTCTGGTCTGTCACAGTGGATTTTTAGGACTGAGTCTAAGCCTGTTTTGTAAGCAGGGATTACTAATCAGCACTTGTTTCCCTGGCCCTGGTTGTTAACTGCTCATTTGGCAAAATGCCCCATGGTTAATCATGTCGTAGTTTCCTAAATCTCCATGTTTTTAACAAGAGCCTTCACTTCCTGGGCTAAGCCGCTCCAAAGTATTGGATAACTGAGGCGGAAAGGCCGAATTTTCATGAGATATTTCCTGAGCAGGTGACTGGCGAAGCATAGCTGTCAGTCGCATGTCACGTGCTACAGCAGACAGACTTTTGATTACAAAAGAAGACACTGCAGAGAAACTGGAGGTGGGAAGTCCAAGCTGCCTGTGCTCCCAGGTGCTCGCGACGGTGGCTGTCACCCTGCCTGGGAGACTGTCATCGTGAGCAGCTGCCGCTGCTGGTGCAGGGCAGCAAAACAGGTTTCCAACTTTCACATTCACCAGAAATACCATCGTGGTTCTCCTTGGTTGCCCTAAATCAAGGAAATGTGGAAAATCCAGTCAAAATTTTCTCTAATAAATATTGCTTTGTCAGTATCATCTATCAGGGTTCCTGTGAGGGCTTGTTTTTCCAGGACGTTTCTCTGTTAAAAAGGTTGAAAACCACCGTGGACACGGTGGCCCACACCTGTAATCCCAGCACTTAGAGAGGCTGAGACAGGAGGATCGCAAGTTCAAAGTCAGCCTCAGCAATGGTGAGGTGCTAAGCAACTCAGTGAGACCCTGTCTCTACATAAAACACAAAATAGGGCTGGAGATGTGGCTCAGTGGTTGAGTGCCCCTGAGTTCAATCCCTGGTACCAAAAAAAAGTTGAGAACCACTGAGAGGTCTGCACCGTGGCTGATGGAGGGCTCCCACTCAGGGGAGAACAGCACACTCCACCTCAGAGAGAAAAAGGAAGCATCTAGTGTGGGGCTTGGTGTGCAGTTAACAAAGTGTAGTGGGAAGGAGGAGGGAGGGAGGGGAAGAGGGAGG